>JAYXIM010050735.1:0-165368 GCA_037575425.1 Anastrepha fraterculus | reverse complement strand
TGCACTACCCTGCCGTCCCAGAGATTGTAGGTTCGAATCCCACGTGAAGCACGGTCCTTTTCAAACTAGTAGTCAGTTTCTAGTAGTCCCTGTTTCTAAAAACAAAAAATCAAAAATCACTCCTTTTGTCCTTTCCATTCTTACTCTGCACATTATTTGCTTTGTGGCTGCTAAAACAAGCAAAAACAAAGAAAAACAAGCGCAGGCACACCAAATTTAACGAAGTCCTCTACCATCTGTGCGATCCTTCTGCCAGCAAAATGTCAAACCCAGATGGCGCTCTAATCATTAAGAAGGCGCTGTTCCTAAGCAGCGACAGGTGGCCATTCCCACTATGTAGGACTGGTAGCGGCAAGCTGAGCACCTACCCTGTCAGAAAACAAATATATTAACGAAACCAACGCAAGACAACTCTTGTCGAGGCCCTATGCTCCCGAGAGGAGTGAACAAGGAAAACAAAGAAAAAAAAAATCGATACGTATGACTTTTCCCATGGATAATTGTATGTTGCATGTTCTGGAGCTGAAAAGGCAATTTGAATATCTGCACAGACATTGAAAGAACAAAAAATTCCATGAGAAATATTATCAACATTTGCTTTCCCTTTCCTTTATTTTATATTTAATCAGCAAGATACGAGTATATAGCCTGGCACAGCTAGTTTCGTTTTCAGGAGGCCGGTTCCATTCAGTTGGGAGTGGCCAGGACGATTATTCTGCAAATAGTCCAAACAACTCACAACTTCCTTTGGGTGGCTTCCGAATATCCGTTCGAGAGCGAGCTAGTTTGAGAAGGTGAAACAACCCAGCTGGTTGTGCGTTGCGCTTGGAAACCGCTACGTAAAAATTCCCTCAATCAAAAACGAAAACAAAGCCACGGGCACAGTTGGTAAAAATATAAACTCTTTATCCTTTAAAAGATATTATGTGTAAAAGAGCAATTTTTTTATTACAAATTTATTCTTCATAATGAGTCAAAAGATTAAAGAAGCTATGGAGCAGCTACCGTGGCGTATACTGAACTTTAACCCGCAAGTGCATAGGCAAACTCATGTATTTTTTAATTTTTTAGTGGACATGGCTAGAGCTGAAATGAGTTATGAAATTTCAATATATGAATGCGAAGTTCATAAAGCGAAGTTTTGAAGAAAACACCGAAATGTGAATTCGCTGTTGTTCTCAACTTGGTGGCCTTTGTCCTGCCCCGATATCATCTCTCGTGTGCATAATATGACCCACCCCTCGCAGTCTTCGGGACTTGACGCATTTCACATGATGTCCTCGCCATTACATAGCTGCATCGCTTCTTCATTGTAGAGTATCCGGTAGATACCATCTTGCAGTCGTTGCGGACCAAACTCTCTTCGCAGCACTTTTCGCTCGAATACTCTTAGACCCGATTCACCTTTAGAAGATTTGTTCAGCATACACAGCCGTATGCAAGAACTGGCCGTATTATAGACTATTATAGGTGATTATATGCCGTATCGTTTGGCCGAAAATAATACCTAACATGGACCTTCTTCTGCTTACTAAAATCTGCCCAATTAATTCCGAAATAAAAAGACGAAAATGGAATTACATTGGACATACTCTCTGCAGAGAAGAGTCAACGCAAAGGTCGAACACGTCAAACTTGGATGCACACAACCTCCCATGAGAGTCCTTCAACCACCACCTGGAATCGAATCGGACACAGAGCGGATGACAGAAATCGTTGCAGAACATTTGTTTCCGCCCTATGTTCCGTCTAGAAGCGATATATTATGCATCCTGAACTTAAACAATTTTACGCCCACAAAATACGAAATACTGCACTAAGAATTAACACAGAGAAAAGGACGTTTGTGGTCCGATCCTGCTCCGGTTTAAGGCATGATAACCTGCTGATCGGAGACTATGCATGCAAGAGTGTACAAGAACTTACCTAACTGGGTATCAAAATAGCAGCCAATAAGGATATTTCGTTGACAATAAATGATCGAGTTTTGACAGCAAATAAGTCTCGCTTTTCTAATTTGAAGCTGCTTAAGTCTAAATTATTAACACGCGACCAAAAGTTAAGGATATACAAAACCTTTATCCGCCCCGCGCTTACTTATGGTTGCGAACTATGGGGACGCTAAAAACTACTGACATTAATCATTCAAATCACTATTTGAAAGAAAAATAGAAAAAAACATATGGACCTGTAAGACTGCAAGACGGTACCTATCGAATTAGATGTAATCATGAGCTGGAACTTTTAGCAAAAAACGAAACTGTGGTAGGATTTATAGAATCTCAGAGGATAAGATGGCTCGGGCATGTACTTAGAATGCCCAAGGGTAGAACAGCTCAAAAGGCAGTTGAATTACACCCAAGAGGACGCCCCAGAAAGAGATGACTCGAAGACGTGAAAGTTGACATTGAAAAGCTAATTGCGCGGTGTTGGAAGGAGGTAGCCTCATATGGCGACAGATGGCGCAAGTTGTGAATGACGCAATGGTTCGCCAAAGACTGTGATGCTAAGAAGAAGAAGAAGTTGCTGTTGAACGAAAAAACTGTGGTGCAAAAACTGTGTTGTACAATATCTAAACGGGATGCTGGTATTAATAAACGAGATACCGAATATTCCGGGATCAATAAAACCCCGAAAACTGATATCTTCCAATACGAGGTGTCTTCAAAAAGTATCGCGAATTTTGAATTTTCGCAGGTTATGTATTTCGAATTTCGATTTTTTTTGTGGCGATATATTGGTACTCATGTCTCTCACTCATGCCGACGACTTCGACCATTTTGAATGTTCAGTTAATTGTTGACAGCTGCTTTGCTTGCACGTATCTTGGCTAGTCTTCGATTTTTACCTATTCAAAAAGATGGATCAAAGAACCTGTATCAAATTTTGTGTGAAAAACGAAATTAAGTGCGCGGAGGCATTCCGAATGTTGACTGCGTCATTCGCAGAAGCTACTTTGGACCAAAGCAACGTTTATTGGTGGTACAAAATGTTCTCAAAAGGCCGAGAAGATGTGAACGACGAAAAGCGTGCCGGACGCCCGAGCACTTCAACAACAGACGAAGAAATTGATGAAGTCAAGAAAATGGTATTGGCCAATCGTCGAATCATCGTTAGAGAAGTTGCTGAGGACCTAGATATATCGATTGGTCGGGCCATTCGATTTTTTTTAATGATTTGGGCTTGGAACGGATCGTCGCAAAATTCGTACCAAAACTGCTCAATTTCGACCAAAAGCGGCATCACATGAACATTGCTAATGAGATGTTGGACTCTGTTCACGACGACCCAAATTTGCTCCAGAGGGTCATAACTGGTGACGTATCGGTGGTTTATGGTTATGACGCAGAAGCCAAAGCTCAATCATCTCAATGGAAGCTGCCGCACGAACCAAGACTGAAAAAAGTGCGCCATGTTCGGTCGAATGTAAAAGTTTTGCTTACCGTTTTCTTCGATTGCAGGGGCGTTGTGCGTCATGAGCTCTTGCACAGGATAAAACGGTCAATAAGGAATATTACCTGCAAGTTATGCGCAATTTGCGATAAGCAATCCGCCAGAAAGGCCCGGATTTGTGGAAGAACAAAAATTGGCCCTTGCATCAGGATAACGCCCCTGCTCACACATTGTTGCTTGTGCTTGATTTTTTGACCAAAAGCAACACACTAATTATGCCACAGCCTCCGTATTCCCCAGATCTGGCCCCCTGTGACTTTTTCTTATTCCCGAAACTGAAGAGGCCCACTGAAAGGACGACGCTATGCTACGATTGACGACATAAAGATGGCATCGAAGGAGGAGCTGAACAAGATTTAAAAAAATGATTTTTCGAATTGCTTCGAAGATTGGAAAAAACGTTGGCACAAGTGCATAATATCTCATGGGGACTACTTTGAAGGGGACAAAATAGATATTAATGCATAATTAATAATAATTTTGAAAAAACACAAAATTCGCGATACTTTTTGAATACACCTCGTACATTCATATATGCCATCGCAAAATAACGCTCGTTGGAACAAGTGGAGGCTATACTGAATAACAAAGTGTCTCTCAAGCCATAAAATTGTGTTTTTCATATCGAGCCGCAAAGCTTATTGAACAACCTAGTAGATTGTAAATTTTAGCAAAGAGTGAATATTAATGAATTATATTCCATGCTACATATTTATATATTTTATTCAATTATTTCTTTTTTGTAGTACTTCTTGGCTTTGATACGAAACGAAGCTAATTACTCATTGAACTTTCTCTCGCCTGACATGCAATAAAATTAAAAAAAATAATAATAATTATTACTTTAATAACAAGGTTTGCAGCAGCAATCGCTGTTGCTGCCTCAGCTAGTTGCCGCTTACCTCATTTAGGCCATGCGCTTTCTTCGACTTACAGCAGCCGAAGAGACAATCAAATATGCCGCGAAAGCACATTTTGCAATTATTGACGATTAATTTTAATTTGCAAATATTTACGCGAATGGTAGTGGTAGTGTTTCAAACGCAATGAGTGTAGCGTAAAGAATATGTTTGTATGTATGTATGTATGTTAAAAGGTCACACAGGCGACAGCGCATAGAAGCAAGCAACTATTGCGAGATATTTGAAGGCCTTTTGGTAAGCCAATATGTCATTTGCTCATTTAGCTGTAGGGATGTGTGTGTTTGTATGCACTTCGAGCATAACACAACCGCGTTGAAATACAACCGAGTGTTTTTTTTTATTTTTTTCTTATTGCGATTTTGAGTTTGGGTTTTGGGTTACAACTTGACGCGTTATGTGTGCAATTGCATGAGGCGCTCTGGGGGTGGCGAGCAACTTTTGGAAAATTCACTCGTTTATGGCAGCGTAGCAGAAGGAAGTTTTTGTGTTCAGTTGCACGCTATGCTTTTTAAATTATATTTGGTTTTTCAATTCTCATGCGGCAATTTATAGTAAATGTATTGTTCTTTGCATTTGTTGTTTGATTGTTGATTTTAGTGTGTCACCACGTTAGTACTTGAGGTGGTTGTTTTTTTTTTATTTGCTTTTTCAAGGTGTTTTTGTTGCTGAAAGCAAAGGTCACAATTGTTTTCAGTGAGTTCTTGAGTCATGCATTTTCATGTATTTCAATTGCTTTGCTTTTGAGTATTATCCTTTAAGTGATTAATAAAGCAAACAAGCACTCGTTCGGGTATTCACTGCAAGCGCCTCATGTCAAGTATTCTAAAGAAACAACTTCAGGCGCTAATTCCCTATTGTATGAATCACTCGTTTACCGGCATGCTTCAAATCTCTCGCACTTTTCGTCATTCACCCATTCCGCTTTGCAATGTTATTCTGGCCTATTGAACTGCTTGCCTTGTTTGAAATAGCTGCTGTATTTTTTTGTTTTTTTCTGCCAAAGGGTGTGCTACGTGTGTGCTTTATTTCATGATAATAAAGTTATCGAGCATTTGTATGATTTAGCTTTCAATTGGATTTTGTTTATTTTCCATTTGCCAATACCAACAAATCGAAATAACAATTCTTGTGCTGTGCTGTTGTTGGTGCAATTAATACAGCTGTTTTCTGCGCTCATTTATACCAACGTATGCACACAGCTAATTGTTTTCGGTGTGCGCACCGTTTGACTTCACACCAATAAAATTTGTATAATTTGAGCTGTGTACTTCTATTATTTTTATTACTTTTTATTTTTATTAATTTTGTTTTTTTAATTTTTTTTTATTACTTTTTATTTTATATTTTTTATTTTGTATATTTTTTACTTTTAACTAATGCAAAGGCGTAGATTTTTCATTCAGAATACATAAATATATACACATACGAGTACTTATGCGAATGTTACAAGTAAGTTTTCTAACTACAAGTTGACAAATTTGAACAAAAATTTAACTACCGCATAAAAGTATTTGCTGCCATGTAAATTTTCATTTTCATTTATTTCATTTAAATCACAGATACGTCTCGTGCTCATCTCGCACTTCACATTAATTTAGTTTGCGTTTTTTCCCCGATCTTCTCCATCCACAAACTACCAAGTTTGGCTACAAAATCGTAATCGTCGAAAAAAATCGATCGATTGTTTCGTTTGTCATACGACGCCGCCACCCCGTTCGTTTTGTATTTGTACACAAATTGTTTCGTATTACAAAATTCTACTATTAAAATTCACTAAACCACGTACACAATTATTTTAATTCTATTAATAAAATACGTTTTGTTTCAATACAAATTTTCCTACTATGAAATTTGTCTGCTAATTGTAAATATTTTTGTTGGATTCCGTCCCCGCTTTATTGCGTTTGATTTCATGCTTTGCTTCAATGCCTTTACGACGTGTTTTGCCGTACAAAAACGCGACCTGACTGAAGATAATCGTTTGTTGAGCATGGAGCAGCTTCAATGTGGAGCAGGCTGTTGAGGAGAGTACAGCAACTACACGTACACAGCAACAATAACAAGCACATCCACGAATGGCAAAAGTTAGTAACAACAAGAACTGAAAGCTATCAAACAGCACAATAAAAAAGCTTCACTTACTCATACCTGTTGGTTAGAGAAGTCGAAGCTACACTACTATGCGCCATGTATGTTTGTATGCATGGGTGTACGAGCAACCCCTACTGCCATCACGAGAGAGAGCTCTGAGCAGTGAGCTAAGACAGCTGATGGCAGATATGATACCCTATTTAGGCACAGTTTAAAATCAGAATGAAGAACAGAAGGGCGTTTAAATAATAAATAAATATAAATGTATTAATAATAAAAACTAAAAAACGTAAAAAACGTATTTTATATTATTTATTTTTGTATTTTTTATATTGTTTTATATTAAGGCTGTGAAGAGTTCCTTTAAATTGTTACCTAAATAGAGTAAAATTCAAAATTTAATCTAAATTGAACTGTTAAATTTGGTAGAACGAGCGTTGAGTGTGCATCGCTTTTGAATTATTTTTTATTATAATTTGGTAGATAATTTCATGGTATTTATTTTTTGAATTAGATATCCGGAATATGTCTGTTGCGGCTACGAATTACATGGTCCATTCAAGCAGTTCAATCAATTGCTTGCTAAGCGCGTTGTATGACAAGTCGCGCTATTTTTTATTTGGAACCAAATGTCTTATATGTTTAACTGATTAATTTTTGGAAACAAAAATTCAGTCAGCATGATTCGATAGCGCTCGCCATTCACCGTAACGGCAGCTCCTTCCTCATTTCGAAAGAAATAAGGGCCGACGATGCCGCCAGTGGAAATTTCACAATTTGGAAGCGTTATTCTGGTGTTAAACGAGTCATTTAAAAAAAAACCCCAATATATTATATATTTTATAAAAGCTAACAAATTCAAATTTGAAAGCAAACAATTTAGGCTGTGCGAGCTAGTTTAACAGATAGGAGTGATTTAAATATCCAGTGGAAGAGCACTAAAATTTAAACGAACTTGCACACAACCTTAATAATTTTAGAAAAGATGATTAGTGTAACTTGAGGTTTCTTCAACACAGAAATACAGAACAATTCGAGACCTGAAAGTTTAACCTATTACAATATCCACACAAAATTGTGCTATGTATAGTCACATTTGTCTTGCGAGGCGGCTGAAGCTCGTTTTGTGTAAAATTTGTGATAAACGGCATTTGCGAGTCCAGATTTGGTTTTATATACATTATATATTATTGCTATTTAACCACAATAATATTTAGTTGAAAATATAGAGCATTAACCTCCAAAATGGCGTAATCAACAAAATATTCGATTCTCAGTTTTTGATAGAAATCGATAACTTATCACAGGCTGATACACAAAAGCAGTCAAAATTTCAAAACTTTACGAATTACCGTTAGATATAAGTGGTATAAACAACTTTGACTTAGGAGTTCAATTGCGCTCTATTTACATGTTTTAAAACAATTTTTACTCAAAAATTTACTTTTTTTCGCTAACACTATTTTGTCCATTAGTTCTTAATGTATACTGAAACACAAATATAAAAAAGTTCCATCAACCAGTTGATATTACGTTTTGAGGGAATTCAAAAAGTTGTTTTTGACATGTCTTTGAAGCGATTCAGCTTTAGCCAGGACTATCAGTCGGAGCGGTTGCCAACGATTCAGCATCTACTCTAAATTTTTTCAGCTTGCAGCTCTGGGTTAAGGCGGAATTCAAAGGTTCGTAATCGCTTATGCAGCTGATCTATAGAAGTACTGTAAGGTCTCGTTTTTTGTGGATTATTTTTATGCGATTTCAAAGTTATGAGGATTGTACATCATCCAAATATTTCTTGGACAATCATCGCAAAGTTTAATTACTGATTACATTGTCGGAAAAGAAAGAGAAAGAAGTTTGTGAAAATCCATCGCCCTTACCGCAAATACATATATATTGCAGAGACAGTCTCTTCTGATGAACCACTTCGCAAACGGTGCAAACCATTATCAGATAGTTATAATGATTAAAAAATGTAAAACTAAGTTTGAATACAAGTATAGTTCAAGCTTCTAAATATTTAAGCAGCCTATTTTTTCGTATCTCTGCAAACCATTTTTATGCGGTTTTGAGTTAATTTTAACTCGTTGTTTTGGTTTAATGTGATTTTAAAAAAATTACAGAACGCATCCCTCCTTTTTCAAGGCAAGTAAAGTCTTTTTAATACGAATTTTTTATATGCGCTTTTCTGTATAACGTATCCGCCGCATAAAACGAGACCTAATAGTACTCAATATTGCTTTTCGTTTCTTTGAAATTGATTTCCAAAAGGATTTTGCTTCATTTCATCACAATTTCTTTACAAATAAAGTTAAAGTTTAATTTTTTCGGTCAAAAAGCTGTTATTCAGGCTGTTTCAAATTCTACTGAATTTTTTATCAGTATTTTGCTTGGACGCCGTCACAGTTCGATGGTAGGTACATATTTCATAGAAAATTCACAATTTAAGAATGGAAACTAGCTATGGATATTTAAAACCGATATTTTTCAAACAAGTTGAACATATCTGGACAATCTCAGTTATAGCTAATTGAATTTTAGTTTGAAATTTTGTACTTCTGTAAGTTAATGCGCTTAAGTCCTTTTGTGTCTACTCCAGTTATGGAATTTTTAGAGATTTCGTTGGATGCTCGATACATAACATAATTGTATTTTCGCATTGAAATATGATACTTGCATATAATAATAAATGATATTCAAACCGTCTATCTGGTTTAAATTGTATAAAATATAAAGTTCGTTCTTAAATTAACTACAAAATATTTGAAAATTTGTAATGCAGTTCAAAAGTCTCGAATTCTGAACGTAGGGTATAACAACATACCAGATTTATTTACTTGTACGTACATAGTTCAAAGATGTTACCACTTGTTTTCGCTATTAATAACATCCCATTATTATGCGGCTTTCAAGCTTTTAATTTGCATACATTACTTATATAAAAGTGCAGTTATACACGTGTACATACTTACGTACATGTAATAGGACTGAGAACAATATCAATTTGTTACTACAAAACTCGCTCACTTCTCAGCGTGAACGGAGAGCTGACATGCTAATGCACCTATTTTCTACTACATACAAAGAGCATGCAACTACAAGTACAAGAATACAAGAGCCGATAAGAAAGCTCTTCAGCAAGAGCCTCAGACATGTATGGGAATGTTTATGCTGCTACCACAACAACAGCTTCAGACTTGCGCCACTCTTTTTCTGTCCACTCACAGCGTTTTGTGTGGTTTGGTGTCGTTTTCTTATCAGTGTTTTGACACATTTTGTTTTTGTTTATTTCAGTTCAGGGTAAAAGAACATTGCATGTTTCATAGGTTGTTGTTTATCAACAAGTGCCAAAAGTCCTTGCTCCTGGTTTTTTGAAGTCATGTCTAATTTGGGACAGAATTTGAGGGACTGCATTTTATATGCATATACATATGTATGCATATATACATATATATTATATGTACACATCTTGACGGTTATTCATATATAGCATAGCGTGATATGACCGCTGGCACGTAACATAAGGTGGAGGAAGGCGAGGTGTGCCTCCCAAGCCACGGTTTTCTTGGGAGTGCTTACAAATTTCGAAGCACAGAAAATATTTAAAATTGCTTGCCATTCACATAGAGAGCAATATTTTTTTCGAAATTAAATTTAAAAAAAAATAATCGGCGAATTGGATATAGGAGGCGCAAAAGTAATTAATCAATTTTGTTTTTGAATAAACTTTTTAATAAAAAAAAAACTTTACTAAAAAAAAAGTCATTCCTAATGATGGAAATCTTTCCTTTGACTTTTACGTGCTCCATGGTTTCATTCTGTTTGTAAATTACAGCTCTCTAGTTTACAAGTGTCAAATATGATTTACATAGGACGCCATTTGTCAAAAATTATAAATTATCGGATAGAGTGACTAATTTTGCGCCGTCTAGTTTTTGTCATTAATTCAGTGCCTTATTACTTACAGGCGCTTTTTTAGAATTTTTAAAACTTTTAAATCATCCGATAGGGTGATTAATTTTGCACCACCCGCCACCTTTTATTTGTTTTTAAATCACTGTCTCTTTACTTAACCCGCGTTTTTTTAAACTTCTTTAAACTTTTAAATCATGCGATGGGGTGATTAATTTTGTGCCATCTTTTGTTTGTTTTTATCTCAAAGCTTTATTTCTTAACAGACGCTTTTTTAAACCTTTCAACGAAGCAACTTCCAACTGGGGCATCGCACCTTTCAGCCACACAGGCTGTTTATAATATATCGCACAAATGTTTAATCGAAATACTTTTTTTATGGGTTCCAAAAATTTTGTAACAGAGTGTATGGTCCCCTTCTACCAGTAGGGCATTCGACTGTCGAAAATATTAATATTGGTTTACGTGGAAAGACAATTTAAGACACAATATGAAAAAATATGTACTGAGTCGGGTACAAGAGAAACCCTAGAACATTTTCAATGCTACTGTGCCGCTCTCTCGAAAAGGCGACTACGCTACTTTACCTGAGTGCTCTCAGTTTTGAAAGGCTAGAATCTAGCTGGAGCTTGAGCGACTCCTAAAACGCGCGAACAGTACGCGGAACTTGAGTGATTGAGTATTTTCGCTAAAAAAAATAAAAACACAAAGGATTATGATCTGGTATCGCTATGGACCAAAATGGTCTCTGCGTGACTTTGACCAGCCAGTATAACTTAACCTAACCTAACATCAATTCATCAGCACCTGTACCTTCTTCGCCAGGGACACATAATTTACTTTTACTGGGTCAAATCACGCATCGGTATTGAAGGAAACGAGTGCGCAGATGAGCAGGCAAAAGAAGTTGCAAATCAAGGGGTCGATCTAAAATACACTGCAAAATATTCGAGTCATGGCAGCAGGGGTATGCCGACGATACCACTGGCTCCATTACAAAGACTTTCTTCCCAATTCTTGAAGATACTCAACTATGCCGACAACTCTTTGGGATATCATTCGAATTGACACAGCTCTTTCCTGGCCATGGTTTCAATAAGGCATACTTAAACCGATTCAAAATCATTGACGAAGACTGGTGCCCGTGTGACCAACGCACTGTGCAGAGTATGCATCATCTTTTGCACGACTGCCCACGCTTTCACAGTGCGCGACAGAGATATAAAATCATTATCTAACCTAACCTATATTATGAAAATTTACGTTGAAAGAGAGCACTTGAAACGAAATGAGAATTTATTTTTTTTATTCTCATAATTTAAATAATCTCCAACTGTCATAATCACCAATCCATAATCCATAACATCCGTTAGAAAAAGCAAGGTCACACAAATATAACTATAAAAGTCCGAACCTCCTAGGGTCCCTATAGAACCCCCAGGAAAATACAACTGAAGAGAAGTGTATACGGCAATCGTCAACCCAGCAAGCATTTAACTTAGGTTTTGTAATTCATATTACTTATGAAAATGTTGTTTTATATATTATATGTATATATAATAGTGACGCTGGCAAAAAATTTAGTGTTTATAAAAATTTTATTTTATAACATTTTTTTTTTGTAACATGTTTATATGTATATTTCCAAACAAAAAAGTGCCGTAGGGGAAAATTTGGAATAAAAAATCGCGCGATTTTTGAAAAATTATTTTATACATTTTTGAATACAATGATTTATCGATTCATCGCGCGATTTTTTATTCAAAATTTTCACTTTTTTTAAATAATGATTTATCGAAGGCCAAAAGTTAATTTAACTCTTTTAAAAACTATAAAAGCGCTATCGAACCTCATTGTTGGTGGACTGGGTTTTTCGGTTTCGCTTTGTTCCTCTCTCTCTCATCGTTCGTTTGGCAGTTCGCTCCTAACATTTATTCTGCACGGTATTGCAAACATTTGGCAGAAGAACATTACAAACGTGTAGAGGAACATTTGCAATAATAGAATTTTAATAAATTCGTAGTATTATTGAGTAAAAATAGGTTTAAATCAAATCTTGAATTAATAAAGAGGCTGGATAAAGAGGCAAAGCGAAAGGCGTTGGTGGTGAACGAGGACAAAACGAAGTACCTCCTGTCTTCAAACAAACAGTCGGCGCGCTCGCGTATCGGCACCCACGTCACTGGGATGTAAAAGACTTCGTGTATTTAGGAACCAGCATTAACACCGATAACAATGTCAGCCTTGAAATCCAACGCAGAATCTCTCTTGCCAACAAGTGCTACTTTGGACTAAGTAGGCAACTGAGCAGTAAAGTCCTCTCTTGACGAACAAAATTAACACTCTACAAGGCTCTCATCATGCCCGTCGTAACGTATGGCGCAGAAGCTTGGACGATGACAACATCCGATGAAGTGACGCTTGGAGTGTTTAAGAGAAAGATTTTGCGTAAGATTTTTGGACCATTGCACGTTGGCAGCGGCGAATATCGCAGGCGATGGAACGATGAGCTGTATGAGCTTTACGACGGCATAGACATAGCGCAGCGAATAAAGATCCACCAGCTATGCTGGCTGGGTCATGTCGTCCGAATGGATACAAACGCTCCAGCTCTGAAAGTATTTGATGCTGTACCAGTTGGTGGTAGCAGAGGCCTCCTCTGCGTTGGAAAGAGCAGGTGGAGAAGGACTTGACTTCACTTGATGTGTCTAACTGGCGCCGGTTAGCACGAGAAAGAAACGACTGGCGCGCTTTGTTAAACTCGGCCAAAATCACGTAAGCGGTTATAGCGCCAATTAAGAAAAAGAAGAAGAAGCTTATAAGTGTGTGTTTGTATTTAAGTAAAATAAGCGTCTGTAATAGGGTATTTTTTCAAGTTTATGTAAAAGGTATGCATTTTTAACGTTAAGTATTGCTATTAATTCTTAATGGTAATTAATAAAAAGTACTATAAATCAAAGGCTGGTATAGTGACTAAATTTATGTGTTATAATTTTTAAATTCGATCCACTCACTTATAATACGTTCACGTATGCATTAATCACTTATAAACCCACCAAATTAATCTACCCCTTCACATATGGCAGATTACCTGCAAAATTGACAATCAGCTGTCAATACTGCTTTGAGAGGTTTTTCTTCATAGAAATTATTTTGGTGGAATATTTCGATGTTTTTGGTTTCTTTAATTATTATTAATGATATGAAGGAAGTACAAGGAGAAGGAATAGTTACATAATTTAATTGCGCAATTGCCTGCTAATAATAAAGTTGGAGGAAATCCGTATGCGACGTTTACTGAGGCTGCAAAAAATTATGGCAGCAATGCGCATGGGATATTTTATATTACATTTTATAATAAGTAGTAAGAAAACAAAACGTTAATGGAGACACGCTTTTTTCTGTAAAATGAAACCATAATTAATAATATTTAACAAAAATTTTATTAGAATTATGTTCACACACCTGTTTTCTTTGCCGGCATCCATTTCATTTAGTTTTTATTTTGATGTTTCTCCTTACATTCGTAATAATAATGATCGATAACATAGAAAACACAGGATTGTATGTCGAAAAGTATCGTTATTATCTAGGATTATTTTATAATCTTAGATTTTGGGGGAGAAATTGTGCATGCGAAATCGCGCTTTTTTAATTTGAGTTAAGCGCGAAAAAGTAGATCATCTACTCCTATGTGAACGTATTATTAGACATTATAAGCAAATTTATCGTGGTAGCAATGGAAAGCCAACCCGATTGCCAATTTTGCAGCTAATCTGCCAAATGTGAACGGGTAGATTAATTTTTCTGAGTATATTGCTAATCACTGCAAAAGTGAGCTTACTTTTAGTCACAAAACATTTTTTACCACAAGTACCACTTTATTTTCATCTAAATTCTGATTACAAAATTTAAATACATCTGGCAGCGCAGCGGCGAATGGAGATGCCAAAACACGAAGCGACAATTTGACATTGTGAGAAAACCGAAGAAAAACAAAAAAGCGAGAATCATATGTTATACCCGAATTGAATGCCATAGATTACTTGAATGGTGCGTTGTAAATTGAGTGGGGTGAGGTGTTTTGGTTAACAGCTTACACACCCCAAAAAAGATAAAATGGTCGGAAGCAACTACGTAATTCAATAAGCACTAGAAGTAAGTATACATATACACATATAAGATCAGCGAGAAATGATGAAATTCCCGCATTCTTGCGCTACGCAAACACCATAAAACTGAATAATGCGTTAAATGTTTACATACATCAATTTCGTCGCCATTAAGCACTTCGATGTCATCGAAATTGTCCACCAACTCATAGTCACGTTGTCCTCCTCCATCTATTATATCGCTGCCGCCTGCATTGGAGCGACGTTGTTGCACAGCAAATGTATCAATCACCTCATAGGCCTCAGCGGTCGCCTCGATAGCGGCAAAATCGATGCCCCGGCGATGCATTTCCTTCTTCACCAGCTCGAACGTACTATCAACGTTATTGACACTGGTCAATGGTACTCTTGTTTGTCGCAATATTTCACACACCACTCGCACCGATAATGCGTGCCTGTTGGATAATTCCTGCAGCCACACAGAGCGACAGTTGCGACGAAATTCAATTTGATTGCGTTTGGCACGTAAAAACTGGAAACTTCTATGTGCACTTAAACCGAAACGCACAAATGCATCCGCGAACTCACAAATCTGTTGTAATGTACTGTAGACGCAGAACGTCAATGCTGCCATACTAGAAGACAAGCTTAGTACACTGGCTTTTCACTCTTGCTCACTACACTCACTCTGCTAATTTGTTCACTCTCGGGCACGAGATACTCGTCCCTCACTTTTCCATCAATTCAATTTTACTTCACATACGATTTATTCGTTATTCTGGTCTTCTACACGTCCGTTTAGCGCAGTTTTTGTTTTCGTTTTGTTGTGGAAACGTTGGCCTCGGTGCCGGACATGCAAGTGTGCGCAACGGGGTTGAGGTGGGGAGGCTTATGATGTGATAAGTGAATGCTTATATGCTTTTGTGCGAGTCTTTGCGTTAGTGATTTCAGTTCCAACTTGTATCAGTGACTAAAATTATGGTGGCCCAGTTTAGTTGTACTGATTTGCCGTACGAAAGCCGAAAGTCTTTCACCCCCGTTGTGTGTGTTTACCTATCGATTGTAGTCAATTGATGCGGATCAGTAATTTATTTGCTGATAAAACAATTCTTATGGGCATTTAGGAACATGCAGAAATGTCGAGTCATTCACAAACTGTATTTGTGTACATACATACATACATACATACATCTTTCTTTTGCCAACAGTTATTTTGAGATAATACTGCTACTTTTTTGAAAAAAAGAAAAGTTGATTGCATTTGTGCTTATGCCTTGATACAAATTGAACAGATTATCTGCGTATCTCTTTATTAAGGGGTTATATACAATTAGAATTTTCAAAAAATCGATTGTTTTTATTTTATTTTCTAAATGTAACGGGTGGGCCATATAGCGTTTGCTTTTTGAACCATCTATTTTTTTGAGAATGGTAACACAAATGACATGTCTAATGTGTTCATAATTACTTAAAGGTTTGACATTTACGAAATGGGACGCTATACGCTCTGCTATACGCTTGAACAAAATCGGGAAATATTGAAAACCTATTTCCAAAGTGGTGAGTCTTCTTCTTCTTCCGCGGTTACAGTAAATGGCGAGCGTTACCGTGACATGCTCAACGAGTTGTTTCCAAAAATTGAAGAGGATGATATGGACGACATTTGGTTTCAACAGGACGGTGCAACGTGTCACACTGCCAAAGTTACCGTTTTTGAAAACCGAATAATCAGCCCAAATTCCGATATCAATTGGCCGCCTCGGAGCTGTGATTTAAGCCGGTTGGACTTTTTTTTGTGGGGAGCCGTTAAGGACAAATGCTATGCGAACCATCGAGAGACGATTGATGCTTTAAAACACGAAATCGAAGTAGCCATTTATGAAATTGGAGCCCAAACAATCGAAAATGTGCTTAAAAATTGGGTTGATCGAATGACCTACTGTAAAGCCAGTCGTGGCAGTAATTTGAACGATATTATTTTTCATTCATAAATGACAATGTTCAATCTTCAAAATAAAAATAAAAGTTTGAAAAAATATTGATTAGTTTTTTTTTTTTATAACCGCATTGAAAAAGCAAATTTTACATTGCCCACCCTATACATATATATATTTAAGAATACACACCGAAAATTTAATATCGTTCCGATGAATATTTTCGAAGTTACACGCAAAATTCAAAAAGCGTTTCATGTCTTATGCAAAGTGCTTTTCAACTTTAAACGCGTTTTTTTTTTCAAAATCCTACATTACTCGAAAGCGGCTAAACCGATTAGTCTCAAATTTTAGCATGAGCTTCTTAAATATATTTTTTAGTTACTAATCGTAGATCTTTTCCTAACGATAAATATTTTTTTTATAAACAATTTAAGGCCGAAATTTCGGTCAAAAATCGATTTTTGTTTTTGAGAAACCGCCATTTTGTCAAACAAATTTATTTTGCTTATTCCTTCGATTAATTACTAGATTTAATATTACTTTAACGAAATCTGTTGGGTTTTTTTATTTCAGAGGATCCAGTTCAGAGATATAGTGGTCACCGCAAGAGGAGCTCCTAGAGATCAGCTGTAGGTCCTTTTCAAATAAATCTTTTTACTAATATAGGGTTTTCCAGTAAGACCACCACGACCACGCTTACTGGACAATATCTTTTTCATGGAATTTTCCATAACCGAATTGCAAAGTGGCTGTCCTATGTCCTCGATAGACTCACAAATTCCATCTTTGAGGTTTTGAATCGACCTTGGGCTGTTGGCGTAGACCTTCTCTTTCACGTGGCCCCAAAGAAAAAAGTCACAAGGTGTTAAATCATAGGATCTCGGTGGCCAATTGAGATCACCTCTTCGAGAGATAACACGGTCCGGAAACTTTTCCCGTGAAAGATCAATGGTTTCGTTGCTTGTGTGGCACGTAGCGTTGAAAACGTTGAAAATAAACGTTGTCTAGATCAATGCCATCCAATTCCGGCCATACAAACTCGTTAATCATCTCTCGATAGTGCAATCAATTCACAAATAACACCTGTTGTTGGAAACCCCTTTATTAAGTCTTATAACATAACATGTGTAAAAATTTGTAGATCAATAAATTTTAAAATTTGCCCAGAAATAATTCTGGAAAATTCGTTTTTTTTCGGCCTTCTAACTGTATATAACTCCTTAAGCCGAAAGCCATCGCTGAACACTACAAATTGGCCTGAGCGCGCGACGAACACTTTTCACAGAGTGTCAATTTTCGTAATGCATTTGTACGATTTGTCAACGTTGTTGAGGCGTAAGTCTTTCCATGATGAAATGTCAAGGGATACTGAAAATAATTATGTATTTAATTTGACAGTAGTCACTCCTGAATTGCCAAACAATACTTATTGGAAAAAGTACCTCCAATCTGATGACCATTTATGTCACCTGGTCATTATGAAACTATCAGCAAATGTCAGTCATTTATGATGATAGATACCAGATTTGCTCGTTAAGTATGGTGAAAAAAAATGTTTGAGAGGAATTTTGGATTCTACGCCATTCGTTTTATGTTTCACAAAATTTAGCTTTAGATTAGTGAAGCACAAAACGAATGACGTGGGCATATCTGTCAAATTCGCTCAGAGCTGAATAACGCTAGGTAGTACACCTCTAAAAATCTTTTCACCATGATTTATGTACACGTTTGGATGCAATTCATTTACAACAAATATTTATAAATTTAATGAACTAAAAACTCACCTTGTTTTCCTCATCGTCTTCGTAGCACTTATTCGACTTGGATTTATGCTTTTTATAGCAAGGCATTTTCAGTTGCAAGTACCTTTTGGGCTATCAAATTTCTGTAGCTGATTGCTCTTCCTAATTACTTGAAATATCATTTACATTTAATTTTTGCTTTAACTTTTATTTTTATTTTTTTCTACTTTAACTTTCTCTACAAACGCGCGCTATCTTCAGTTTTTTTTTTTTGTAAGTTGCAATCATTATCTTTTAAAAAAACAAGAAGAAAAGAAATCAAAATCAAATTTGTGACTTGTTTATACATTTCACACTACGCGCCAATCGATGCAACCTTGAAAATTTCTCACTTCATTGCTTAAAAACTGTTGCCTCCATATGGACGTAGATTTTAGCGTTCGCCACGATATGCGATTGAGAAAAAAAGACGGGGGTAACAGTATTTTTTGTTTTTTGTTTTTGTATGCATGCGTCGATAAACTTGCACATAGAAGAGGCCGTACTACAAAAAAAAAAAAAAAATTAAAAAAAAAAAAAAATATTAAAAAAATAACACAAAATTAAAAAATATTAAAAAAATTATTAAAAAAATATATAAACAAAAATAAAAAAAAATATGTAACAAAAAACTAAATAATATATAAAACAAAATATATATAAAAAAATTAAAAATTATTAAAAAATATATAAAAGAAATTTTAAAAAATATATATATAATAAACACAAAACAAAAATATTGCAAAAAAATCAAAAAAAAAGATATAACAAAAAATTAAACGATATTAAAAAAAAATATAAAATTAAAAATTATTAAAAAAAATTAAAAAAATATATATATAAAATAAACACAAAACAGAAATATTAAAAAAAATATAATAATAAAAATCAAGAGTTTTAAAACCTTATACTTTCTTAGTAGATATTTTGTTGGCGCGCGAAGCGTGTAATCTATGGCCTGAAGGCTGTATGTTTGTACGAAAAGGCAAAAGTGCTGAAGAAGAGTATGCACATCTTTTATTTGTATTATTTTTATTTATACTTTTAGCTATATTTGCGCGTGCTTGCATTTTCCATTGTAACCGATTATCACTTTATGCCACCGATTCGCTTTTGACGTGTTTTCGCGACGATCAAATCTTTCAGACTGCTTTCGAGGTATAACTAATGAAAAGTTTCGTGCACATAGGCAATACGCTATATATACATATGCACATAAATATACACAAATATGTGTATGAACATACAAATTTTTCTTTTGCCGCTCTTGCTGGCCGCCATGTCTTTAGTTTAAACCAAGAAAATCACTTGCTTTCGTGTATAAATTTTGTTTTTCCTTGGGCTCTGTAGTGTATTTTTTTTGTTTTTGTTTTTGTTTTTCCCTTGGGCTCTGTAGTGTATTTTTTTTTGTTTTTCCTTGGGCTCTGCGGTGTATTATTTTTTGGCTGGCTAATTTCGATTTCTCACGCAATTTTTTTGTTCACGTAATTCATACTGAAATTTACTCTACACAATTTTGTTTGTTGACTTGCGTGGGTGGGGTGTCGTCTCGCACATTAATAAAAAGCCAGAAAGTGCTGATAAATGAACACTGATAAGGCTGTGTGTAAAATATTATAGTACAAGCAGGTGTACAAGGCATTGCTTAAGCAATTTACAGTTAACATTTTTCTACTCTATGTATGGGGCGGAAATGTTTGTTGGTAAAAAAACAAAATCAAGTCCTTTCACCACTCAGAATACATAAAACAACTACAACATTAATTCAGCAATTCATTTTATTCACATTTTCAGGGTAGTAACGAAAACTTTTTACAAGTAATTACATTTTTTGTTTTGTTTTCTGATATGCAATGGTTAAGTATGTGTTTGTTGTATGTGTAATTCAGTAAATATTTGCTAATGCTTAAATGTATATGTTTGAAAAAAAAAACTAAAATATGCATTTCGTCAAAGAAACAAAAAAAAAAAAAAAACAAAAATAAACAACTTAGTTCAAAAGGATTTCTTAAAACATATGCAAAAACAAATTAAAATTTACATTTTTTATTTTTTTTTTACATACAAATTCAATTTTTTGCACCTCTAAAGCGACGCTATTTGATTTTTTTTTTAATTCAGCATATTTTATGTATACTCGTATATATATTTATATCTAACATTAAGTTTATAGAATTTCAGTTTTACATTAACATGAATTTTATTGTTAATCTCTAAATATGTACATACATAAGAAAGGAAGAAAAAAATACATGAGAAAAGAATTTTATAGACAAGTAAAGCTACGTTAATCATAGCGTAATAAATATATAAAAATTTATGTACATATATTCAGCGTATTGCGTGGATTTGGCTTAATATAAGAATAATTCACTGCTGCTGATAAGAAAAACCGCTCATCGGTAGTAGCTGGACTCTCAACTGGACGTAGACAATTTAGTTTCTGGAAGATTTAAGATCATTTAAGAATTAAGCATTTATTTAGTATTCATTAATAATAGATTAATGTAAAAAAAAAAAAATAAATAAATAAAAAACCTCAAAAAACAAAAATAAACAAGTAAAAAAATTAATAAAATAAAATTAAAAATTAAAAAAAATAAATAAAAATTATTTAATTTTAATGAGATAAATTTAACATTATTTAAGAATGCAATAATTTAATAAATTTAAGAATTAAATTAACATAATTTAAGAATTAAGTATTTATTTATTAATTTTATAAACGAAAAATGCATTATTTCTCACAGACTAAAAAAAATTTTAACTTAGAATTTCTTACTTATTTCATTTTAATAAAGAAAATGTAATATTAGCAAATATCAGGTCAGTCCATAAGTTCGTGTGTATTTTACCCATAATTTCACTTTTGTACGATTTTTGCATACAAAAAATTATTCGCGGAATATAACGGAACTATTTATATTTTCTTTGATATATTGTGCATTCAACAAGTGATTTTTAATCGCGGATAGAAGCACGTGTTGTTAAAAAATAAAATGGAATCTTCGAACGCGTATAAGAGGCATATTTTGCATTTTTTTTAAAAAGTGGTAAAAATGCAACAACTGCTGCTGGAGAAATAAACACTGTTCATGAAGAGGTAAGGACTGCGCAAAAGTTGTTTTCAAAATTCCAAAGTGGTAACTGCGACGTGGAGGATGCCCCACCCGTTCGACGTCCTGAAGTCTTTAACTCCGACGCCTTGCTTGAACTCGTGGAAGCTGAGCCAAATTTGACAGTCGATATGATAGCTCAGAGGTTAAATGCATCGCATGGAACAGTTCACAGGCACCTGGTTCAGTTGGGAAAGGTTTCAAAGCTGGGAAAATGGGTTCCGCTTAGACCTTCCGTCGCCAACCTTCAGCAGATAGTGAATGTGTGTTCTCAGCTGCTGCAACGGCTTGAAAATGAAAGTTTTTTGAATCGTATCGTTACTGGTGATAAAGAATGGGTCCTTTACAATAGTTCTGTTTGCAAACGCCAATGGTTAGATAAAGATGAAACACCAGAACCGACCCCTAGAGATGGCCTTCACCCCAAGAAGATTCTCCTGTCTATTTGTGGAATATGGCCGGTATTGTTTATTATGAACTTCTGGAACCAAATCAGACGATAACTGCTGATTATTATTCCCATCCATCAGCTATCAAACCTTAATGAGGCACTTAACAAAAATCGACCGTTTTTAGTGAATAGACGCAAAGTTTTGTTTCACCACGACAACGCAAGACCTCATACCGCAAGGCAAACATTAGGCAAGCTGAACGAGTTCGGATGGGAGCTAATGCCGCATCCACCAAACTCTCCGGATATTGCACCTTGTGATTATCACTTTTTCCGTGGACTTCTATCCCATATGAGTAACAAGAACTACTCCTCAAAAGAAGCTATCAAAAGGGATATCGAAGTGTATTTTGACTCCAAGGACAAACAATTTTTTGCGCAGGGAATTAAAAATTTGCTTAAACGTTGGGAAGACATTGTAAATAATGAAGGAAAATATATTATTGATTAAAAAATACTTTAAACATCTTTTTTTATTAATTTTGAAATCACCTTTAAAAAACGCACGAACTTATGGACTGACCTGATACTTAAAATCTAGTTAAACAATTAATTTAATAACAATTTGAAGTGTTACTTTGTGGAAAGAAAATATGGACCAATATGATTTGAAGGGGCAATAAATTCCAGGATTCGGCATAGTGCACTGAATAATTAATGCAAGCGGATAGTTAAAACACTGAAAAACTGAAGATTTAGTGATAATGCAACTCTTATTTTATTTACGACTAAAAAATTTGTGATAGTGCAATTTAGTGGTAGTGTAAAATGTTTAACTCTGCTAAATTATCTCCAAGCTCTAGGAGTCGAAGCATTGCAAGGATATTTAGTTCTAGCCACCCCTAACCAGAAAAGATCACGATTTTGTAAGCTTCCCTGAGGAAATTATTGAAATATTGAAATTAATTTTCTCGAGTAACGATGGGGAGTCAATCGTCCCCACTTATCAAAACGAAAACGAAAGTGATTTTAAATTAACCAGCAAACAACGATGAGGTTGGAATTGGACCAGTGAAATGCAGAGAAAGTAACGAAAAAAAAGTATGATTATAAATGAAGTACCAAAATAACATAACCTTAAATTTAGCAGAAATTAAAAGTTGAATAATCAATTGAAATATAATATATAAAATAATAAAATATAAAAAATGCATACCCAGCACATCGGAATGTATGGGTATCCACAGCTATCTACGAAAATATACAAAACTTCTTTTTATACTAATAAAAATAAAAAAAAAATTAATTAATAATAATAAAACCGCTAGGGCATCCTTCTTAGTAGAATTACGGACCTAACAACCCCGCGAGACCCTAGTTACCGGCGAAGACACGCCAAATGCCCCAAACGCTGGATAGTAAACTGCGTGTCTGAAGGAAAACAGTGAACCCAGAAGGTCAAAGTAAACCCAAGTGTAAACTAAGTCTCCCTAGAAGCCAGCTGCGACGATGAAGAAAAAATACCGGTAAAGGCCTAACATACCGGCTAAATGTAAAATGCATAGCTAAAGGTAACTGTTAACCCAGAAAGAAAACTGGTAACCAAACAACCCAAGGACGTATGACGGGGAATGACGACCCCGCGGCCTTAGCTAACCATCTATAGTCCTTATAGTCCTCTAGCCTTCCTCTAGATGTCAAAAATGGTGCTGAGTAATAGACACCAAGCTTCGCACGAGCGTCCTTATAATCGAATACACCGCGGGAACACACAACACGATCAAGATAACGAACCGAATACTCAACAAGGACCAGCAACCAGTGCTTTGTCAAACCAATCTGCAATGACTAAAGCTGGAAAAGCCAGAAAACGCATGATATGAACTAATGAAATTAATAAAAATGTCATGCATTGCTATTACCTAAGTAGAAAACTTGAAATGGTGCAAACTGACTATAGAGAAGAGTTTCACCGACTATTTATAGAAATATATCCCCAAATACAATGAAATAACACAGCAAAGACTGGCGAATAAAAAAAGTACCATAATTGCAAATAACTAACTTACCAGTATAGACATCCAAAATATTATAGAAAAAGTAGCAGTAGAAATAAATGCAATAGCCCATCAACACATTGAACAATTACCTCAGTCAAACTCAGCAGACAACTCTAATACTTCAATTTCACAACAACAAACACTTCAAAGCAATAAATGCCAAATAGATGGAAGCAATACAACCACCAAACTCATTATCAGCATAGACAGCACAACATCAACACCCGATAATGGAGAATATGAACTGTTTTAAAAAAGTAAAAACCGCCTTTCCAACAAATAAAATCAGATGGGAAGCATCTGATCCGACAATCCGCCCGTAACTTATTTTCAAAAAGCAAACCACCCGCCACAAAGACATAATAAATATTCAGACTCTACTTACACTAATTTACCGTCAATCAACACTAGAATATTTACATATCCTTACACAACCCGCGCCTGGGGGTTAGATTAGAAAATAAGCTCACATTCATAAATCACATTCAAAGAATCTCTGTGAAAAAGAAGCACGCATTGCGTGCCATGGGATGTTTATCTGTTTGTCTATTTTTCGACTAGTTTTGAGGTTGCTGAACACGAAAAGAGCTTCATTATATTTCCGTTTTCTATCTTTATTCTAGATATGGGCAAAAAATATGTTTTCTAGACCTGTTTATAGTTATTGAAAAAAAGAGGTGAATTAAACTAACCTTTTATGAATATCTTCTAAAAGCTCTTCGCCTCTTCGCTTTTTGTGTTAAGAGCATTTTGTGACTAGTACATTTTGAGTTGGAGGCGTTAAAATTAAGAAAGAAAAAATGACATTTTCAAGCCTTTTGGAAAGTCCTTAAGTTATATTCATTATTTTTATTTCAAAAACTTTATTAAAAAAATAAATACAAATGTTATAATAAAAGACAATTTGAGCCATTTTCTTTTAAAGTGGTGTAAGTCCATTTTGACAAAAAATTATTTAATGATCAAAATTAATACAATTCACTATCAACTTTTCATTTATAAACTTTTTCCAAAAAAATCGGTTAACATTTTCATTGTTTTTATCATTAACTACAATAATTTTTTGTCAAAATGGACTTACACCACTTTCATTACGAAAATGCAAATTTTAAGTGTATCCCAATCGGACAGAAAATGTAAAAGTTATGACAAATTAAGTCAGGCGACCAATTTAAAATTTTTTCCCAAACCTTTCAAATCTTGAAAATATGGAAATACTTAAGGGGTTAGGGGTAGTCAGAATTTTCAAAAAATCGATTTTTTTTGCATTTTCTTAAAGTATAATGTTTTAAAAATATTGTGTAAAAATTTGAAGTGAATCCGACAAATACTTTTCAAGTTATTCAACAATTAACAAAGGGCGCTCGGCCGCTCCGGAGCCGATAGCAAAACTTTAAATGCGTTTTTCTCAAAACTATGTTTTTCAAACTGGTGAACACTGTAACTTAAAAACCGCTACGTAGATTTCAATAAAATTTATACAGCTTTTGAAAAACATAAAAAACTTGTGCCTGATCGAAGGATTTTTTTTTTTTTCAAAAATTTCGATTTGTTTTTAACAATTAACTGTTGGTTTTTTTTTCTAAAATCTGGAAAAAATTTTGTGAGGCCGCCATTTTGTTCATTTTGAAAAAAAAAAAAAGCTTCGATCCGGCTCGAGATTATCTATCAATAAAAATAATTTTTCTCATCCGATTGGTTTTAGATGAATCTGCAAGGACTTGTGATGTTCACCGCAAGGGACTTCTGGAGAAACGGGCTTCACACAAACAGCGATAACTTTTACAATTATTAATTTTTTTTTTGAAATTTTGGTGAAGTCAAGTTAAAACATGATGTTTTTATGCTATGTTTTTATTTTTGTTAAATAAATTAATTAAGTAGCAAAAAAAAATTCGTGAAAATCATCATTTTTTCGGGCCTCTGACTACCCCTAACCCCTATACATTTCCGTGTTCGCAATTTTTTTTGTCACTCTTCAGGATTATTTTTTGACAATAACTGCAATAAGACCTAGAAAACAGATAATTTCTCTATATCTCGAAAACTCTTCTTTGGAAACATAAATTAAATTAATTTTCGTATGAACCAAAATTTGTGTAAAAACATTTTGTTAACGAGGTACCACTTTTTAAGTAAATTTTTTTATACCAATGTTATTAAACTAAGTTGAGTCTAGTCAAATAAATCCAATCTATCTTTATTCCAGTCTATAATTCGCTTCCAAATACATAGCACTCCGTAACACAATGGGCCCCTAAAGATCTAAATGAGATTTTTTTACAGATCAGCCAGCACCACCTAACCTAACCTTATTCTTGTCTACTCCAACCTCAAAATCGAACTTGAACTACACCACATTACAAGTGCACAATTCAAGCAAATCCTATCTACTCAGTTTCTACTTCCACTTAGTAACCCCACAATATTCGTTTGCTGCTCACCTAACTCTGCTGCGCGTAGATATTGCCGAGCGGCGCTGTGTGCTTGGCGATTTGTCTGGTCCTTTGTAGTACTTGGACATTGTTTTGCTGATGCGCGATGGACGTGAGCTGGTACTAAAGGGCGAAACAATTGCAATTCGTTATTATTGTGATTTGCCTTACGTTTTCCATCTACTCTGGCACTTACATTGTGCTGGTGGTACTCTCGTTGTCATTCTTGACGCTTGCGGTGTCGTCGCTTTCCTTTTCGAAATCGCGTTCACTCGGCGCCTTGCGCACATTGTTAGCAGGCGGCGGTCGACTGCGTTGACGTGGTGCGGGCGTACTGGTGCGCGAGTAAACGTCCAGCTTGTCGTCAGCGTTCTTTTCGGCAATGACCTTCAGCGGCTTATTATCATCTTCATCATCTTCTTCTTCTTCCGATTCCTCTTCTGGCTTCAAGTTTCGCCCGCGCTTACGTACTGGCGTAACTGTTTTCGACTCTTTCGGGTCAACTCTGTGTGAACGCTGCAATGATGTCAAGGATGCGCCCATTAAGTAAGCGTCGCTTTGGTCCTTTGACGATTTTGTTGCACTGAAATAGAGATAATATAAGCGAATGTTTTTTAATGTTTCTTTATTTTATTTTCGTGCACTAACGTTTCTTTTCCTTTGTCCTTTTCATGGATTTTCTCCTTATCGACATTTTTCCCATCAGCCGCATCTTGGTTGTCTTCGTCTGCGACCAAATCGACGATTTCGTCAGCCACCAGTGTAATTGCCGATTTGCGGTTCCGCGTTGTGGGCACTATTTTTCGTCTTATGCCTGGTATTCGAGTGGGTGCCGCTGCGGTCAAACGCTTATCGGCCTGCTCTATTTTCTTATCCTCCTTAGCTTTGCTTTGCAGCACCAATGTAATCTTGTTGATCTCCTCCTCCACATCTAACTGCCCAACTAAATTGGACGCATGTTTCCCGCGCGGTTGCACCACCACTTCTCTTACAATATTTACGTTACTTTCCGTGCTCTCCTCACCAATCGCTGCTGGCGCTCCCCCCTTCTTGTTGCGCTGCTGCTGCTGCTCTTGGGCTTTTTGTAGCGACTTTTTCAAGGCACTGCGTATTTGTTGTATTGAACCACGCGTTCCAGTTGCGGCCGCAGGCACTACAGTCACATCTTTGCTCTCCGTGGTGACCTTCTGTAGTCCAATGGCCTCGAGCAGTTGTTGGCCGAGCGCGGATTTGTTGGATGACTGCCTTTTGGGCGTGCTATTGCTGCGTGTGCTGGACTTTTCTACCACTACAGTACTGGCAGTGCTGACCTTTGGAGCGGCAGCGTTTGCTACCAGCGAAGACACACTGGTCGCCGCTGATGCGGTGACTGTCAGAGATGTTTCGGTCGCCTTGGTGACGATAGCTACTGGAACTGTTTCTTTGGGAGTCGTCGCATTTGTCGTATTCGAGGGCACCTGCGTGCCGACTGAGATTATGTTGGATGGATATTGTGTAGCAATGGCGTTGAGGCTGTCCAGCGACTGCGTTTTTGAGGGTTTCTTTTGTGGCACAGCAGCTGCTACTGCAACTACTGCTGCTGTCACCGACGGCAATGCAATGGGGACGCTCGCTGCCACTTGAGTCGTTGTGGCAGTGTTGATGACACTCTCAGCTGGTTTTGGCACAGCAGGTGCTACTTCCTGTGCATTTATGGCAAGATTCGTGCGTGCCGGTGAGGCCTGTATTACAGTTTTGCGGCGCTTAATAATTGGACGTGTTATCATTGGCTTGGACACCTGTTGTGGTACCGGAAAAGTGCTGTTGGAGTCGTTTTGTGAGACGTTCGAAGCGCTGCCAGTGTTGCCATCCACATTATTTTGCGCACTCGTTGTTATGCTCTCAGTGCAATCATCCGGTTCCATTAAAATAATGTCGTCCGTATCGAATACAAAGTCCGAGCCACTGGCAGGCACTGTAATAATGGAGTTACTGCGCTGGCGGCGTGGCTGAGGCTGTTGTAAACGTGATAACGCAATGCGTTGGCGCTGCAACAACGCCAGAAGTGCCTCATTTGAGCTAGATGCACTGAGCCCGCTTAACATGCCGAGTTGTGTGAAAAGCGCCGATGGGTCTAGATCAACGTGGAAGTCCGGCGTGGACTTGGAACTTAGATACTGTGAAGTAAGCGTGGAGTTTAGCGCAGCGTATTCGTCGCTGTTGAATATCGACGCGCTGCGTTGCCTTGGTGCCACCTTGCGCACTTTTTTGGATGGCGCCGCCTTCGTGCTCATCTTCTCAGCGCCTCGTTTTAATGACTGATTTGAGGCGCTCGCCTTGGCTGTGGCCTCCGATTCTTCTTCCGCCTCTGGGCTAGCGGGCACCAACTGCACCGAGGTCTCGGCCGGCAATTTGTACGGCAGCGATGTTGTTATGCCCGCCACTTGCAGCTCGGTTTCTTTGGTGACTGCTGCCGCCGCTGCAGCGGCTGCTATCTGCTGTTGTTGCAGCATTTGCGCTGCCTGCAAAACAGGTCCCAGATAGGGTCCCATTATTTGTGTAAGATCAGCGTCCTGCAGCAGATTTTGATCGGCCATGATGTGTGCAAAACGCGAGTTTCGCAGGCGATTTAGTTGCGCTTCCATGTTGTATTTGTTCACCGGCCATTTGAGTGCTTTTAGTATGAGTTTGAGCAGATCGCCATCTTTTATGACCTTGCCGAGTAGAATATCATCGGGAATACTTGGTCTGGACGGTTGCGACAAATCGGTTGGCTCCGTTTGTGTTTGTGGTTCGGATTCTGACTCAGCAGGTGGTGTGGGCTGTGGTGCTGCTGCGACATGTACCTGATGCTTTTGTTGTTTCGTTGCGGCTATAATCATTTTCTCCGGCAACGGTTCGGCCGGCACATCATCTTCGACCAACAACGTCGGCGGTTCCGTGACTTTCGCTGGTGGCTGGCTTACCTGCGCCGGCGTCGGCTTTTGCGATACTTTCAGCAATGAAACCTGTCCCGTATTCGCCGCTTTGATGTTGTTCAGCGCAGTTTTCAGATTTTTGCGCTTTTGTTGCAAGGTATTCACCGTCGGTGTGGCTTCGGCTGTGGCATTGTTGGGTGGCACGCTGTTCGCCACACAATCAATAACATAACCACCGCTGGTGATTTTCGTCACCTGCTGTGGTCGATTGGGGAAAAAGTTTATAACACCCGGTGTTGATTGCTTCTTTGCGGGTGCTGTTGTGCTCTCCGGCTGTTTTGGCGTGCTCGTAAAGCCACGCTGCGCAATCGATTTCGGTGTAAAGCGCGAGTCTAGTGAATTCTGCCGACGCGATGCGGTTATCATCTTGTGCTGTGTCTCCCGTGTGAGCGGGTCGTTCACGGACACATTTACGACAACTTCGTCCTTGTGGGAGCATGCGGTGGATGGCGCCACTGCTGGTGCTGGCGGTGTGGGCTCAACACTTTTCATAGGCGATTTTTCCTTCTCCTTCGGTTTCGGCTTTTCCTGTGGTGGAGGAGCTGCGGTTGCATAGTCTGTTGTGTGTATGGGTGTCGACGCTGGGGCGGTGGTTGTGACGGCTGCGGTGTGGCTGTCGCCGCTTTCGGCTTGTAGACACGACTAAAAGTGTAAAGGAGCGATATTAGTGTTGCTGTCTTATGATGGGATGGGGGCTTGAAGTGGCATACCTTGGTATTGAAGATGAAGTCACGGAATACCTTTTGGGTATGCTTGGCAATTTTGGACAGCGAAGCAGTGGCTTCCACTTGACGGAAACAAGCCTTGCACAGCACCTTCGGCAAAATATCGTCTTCGTAAATCTGAAAGTAATGGACGTTATTAAATTTAGCAGCATACCAAACATTTCGGATAATAATCTTAAAAATAAATTTATTGAAGATACATTTGGAAATTATGCATATGCTTTTAATTGAATGAGTATAAAACTCAGGAACTTTAAAGGAATCAAGAGTAAAGTTCTTTTTTAACAAATAAAACAAAACAAAAATGTAAGAAGAAGCTTATTCTGTCGCAAGACAGAACAGGCTTGTAGTTATATGGGTTCCAGGGTACTCCGGTGTTCAAGGAAACGAAATTGCCGATGAATTGGCCAACTATGGATCAGCGGTTCCCCTACAAAGGTCACAGGCAATAATCGGAATCACTACTACAAGTATGCAACTTACATAAAGAGCGATGGTCCGGTCTAGAACGCTGCAGAATTGCAAAGTGTTTTGTGACAAGTCAGAAGACTGTCAAACTTTCTACTAAAACTTGATCGGTATTATTATAGGACACAATCCATGGGATCAGCATATGACCACTATTGGAATCATTTAGGACCCGATGTTCCTGTTTTGCTTGGAGGAGGCCGATAGCACTGAGCATTTTCTCTGTGAGTGTCCTGCCTTTGCTAAAGTCAGGCTACGAGTTTTGGGTTCCGATGTCCTGATAACGAGTAATATTCGTTCTCTAAAACTGGAGGATATTTACAGATTTGTCAAAGAATCTGGAAAAGTCTCACACGACTAACTACCTTTATCTCTGTCTCTATTCTTTCCTATCTCTTTCTCTGATACTTTTCTCCTTCCCTCCTTGATTATCTATCACCAAATCTCTTGGTGCTCCTTGGCTCGACCTATTCAAATTTCAACTTTCAACAAACAAAACCGGCGTTTCTATAAGTCGTCCATTATGTCACATTTGGTGTTTCCAATTAACGTCAGTGTGCCCGCGAAAGAAAAGTACGGGCTTGCACTTTTCAAGTCGCCGCAAATCGTTAGGCGTTTAAAGCGGCGTTTTAAAAGGATTGCCTGTCCGTGGAGTGCAGCCATGGAATAATAATGCGTGGGTTTTGTTACCCGCCACGTTGGCATCCTATGCTCCACGAGGAGTTAAAGGAAAACATATACATAACACATGGCCTGAAAAGTCCCGGGCCTAACATATAGATGGCACTCATTTTATTGCACTCAACACTTTTCAGCTACAGACAACTGTTAAAATTTCATGATATTTTATTCACAAGATCGTGAGAGTGATGCTATCTTTGTACTTTTTTTACTTTCAAAACAATGGATTAGAAAGAATTTCGTGTTTTAATTTTGCACAGCTTCTTGATGGGGAAAAATACCGTTCAAGCGAAACAATGGCTTGAAAATTGTTATGGGGACTCCGCTCCAAACAACAATAAGACGATGGTTTGTCGACTTTTGCTGCTGTGCACCGATGATGCTCAACGCAGTGGACGTCAAAATGAGATGGTAATATCAGAAAATATCAAAACAATCCACAAAATCGTTTTGAGTGATCGAAAAGTGAAGTTGTGTGAGTTAGCTGACACCTTAAAGATATCAAACGAACTCGTTGGCTTTATATTACATGAGCATTTGACTATGAGAAACCTCTGTTCAAAGTGGGTGACGCGTTTGCCACTGTTGACCAAATACAAGAACGTGTTGATGATTCTGAGCTGTGTCTTGTCAAGTCTTGTCGAGGCCCTATGCTCCCGAGAGGAGTGAACAAGGAAAACAAAATCTTGAGAAGGGAAATACCATCGAAAATGAATATTATATAGCGTTATTGAAGCGTTTAACCGCCGAAATTGCAAAGAAACGTCCGCATATAGCCAAGAAACAAATTTTGTTTCATCAAAACAACGCACCTCGTCATAAGTCAATCAAAACAATGGCAAAGCTACATGAATGGAACTTCGAATTGTTCCCACATCCATCGTATTTGCCATATTTGGCTCCCAGCGACTATGGCAGACCTAAAAAAATGCTCGCCGGTAAGAAATATCGCTCGAACGAAAAGGTTATCACCGAAACTGAGGCCTATTTTGAGGCAAAAGATAAAACGTTCTATAAAAGTGGTATAGAAATGTTAGAGCGGCGCTGGAATGATTGCGTGGTTTTTGATGGAAATTGCGTTGATGAATAAAGCTAATTTTCAACAAAAAAAAAAACGTGTCTTCTTTGTTAGGCCCGGGATTTTTCAGTCCATGTGTTACATATGTTGACATCCAAGGGTTTCACTGCAGTAGCCATGCGGTCAAGTCCGCTTAGATACACATTCTTTCGGTATCCAATCCATTGCTATTTCATTTTTTTTAAGGAGTCAACATCTGGGACTCCCTACAAACGAAAACACTTTGGGGTTCATCCAGATAGGTACATAATTACATAATGAATTATGGGCTTAAGTGAATTATTTATTTATTAATCAGCAAACAGGATGCTTACAGACTAAAGTTAGATAGATAGATACAAACAAAGACCTTATGGCAGGAGTCGTCTAAGTAAACTCATAAGTGAATCATGGCCCAAAGAGGAAGAATAAGTATTAAATTGAGCTAGCCTCCTCCTAAAAGAAGCATTCATCCCATAAACCGTTTTAGCATGACCCACAAAAAACAATTCATTACAATGGAAAATGCGTGAGGGAGCATTAAAATTAATTTTATTCAGCAGATACGGACAATCTATTGATCTTGCTCAAATATCAAAGAGAAAACAGTTCAACAACAGAACACGTCTGGTCTCTAGGGACATCAGGTTTATTAATAAGCAACGAACGCGAGAGGACGGAATGGGATCGACAAATTTCATCGAGCGCAAGGCAAAGCGCGCAAAACCTCCCTAAACAGACTCTAATCTATTAATATAGACTGCATGAATAATATAGACCAAATGAATACCACGTATTGTAACCAGGACCGAACTGAGGACGAGTACGACAGTTTGAGAGTATTTTTTTTCCTTGTTCACTCCTCTCGGGAGCATAGGGCTTCGACAAAACTCAGTATGTATTGTGTTGGTTTCGTTAATCTATTTCTGCTTTCTGGCAGGGTAGGTGATTAGCCTACCGCCACCAGTCCTAAGTGGTGGGAATGCCCACCTGTCGCTGCTTAGGAACAACGCCCTTCACTGCTTGGAGCGCCATCTGTGTGTCACATTTTTCTGGCAGAAGGATCGCACAGATGGTTGAGGACTTCGCTAAGGTATCTGAAAGGTATCCAAAAAATTCTCCGTAAAGTCAGATAAGAATTAAGAGACTTAAACAAGAATTTTAGGCAAATATCTTTGTGATACATATTCGCCTCTGGTATCCCTTTGGTGAACAGTTTTTGCTCTTTTTCACACAAAAGAGAGAAAAAAAGTCCCATCCATTGAGTTAGAGCGTTAAAATGTTCCTCGAGGTTTTTTTTTTCTTTTGTATATAGAACTGCTGAACACTATCTATATCTAAAATGTGAGGATTACATTGTTTCCCCATAACGATTTACTATAAGAATGTCTTAAAGAGTGAAAACTTTGACATCCACCCTTCAAAAATTCACCTTCTAAATATCACTTCAAAGTTGAAGAAAAAAAGTCCTGATCACACAGTCACAATCTAAACTTAAAAAACCACTGTCGCAGCAAAGTCTTTGCTCTTGCAATGTGAATAACCAAGAAATAGTTTCAGAAAGTTCACCCAAAATTAATAAGCCAGTTTTCGTCAATAAAAATTATTTCACTTGGCTCTCTGAATTTTATTTAATTTGAGGTAGTTTCAAAAAGTTCATCCGCTAGCCAATTGTCGGCAGTAAAAAAATATTGTACTTTGCCTTCTGAATTTGTTTAAGGGGTTGTATACATATGTACCTTGTGTTGGACTAAAAAATCGAAATTCTTTTTATGGCATATTCTAAAAGTACATCATCTTAAAAACATAAATTCAAAAAATCATAAAGATCGGAGCACTAGAACGAAAGTTACAGGCCGTAGAAGCGCGCGACCTTATCCATAAATGAAGTGCACGCAAAATTTCAGACGCGATTATCTCGAAGTCGTGTGATCACTATTTATCAAAAACTATTTGACCGATTTGCATACACTTTTTTTTTAATTATTCGAAGTTACAAAATATTTGCATAGTTCGCCGGAATAGATTTTTTTTTTAATTTTTCAACCCCTCAAAAAACGTTTTTTTGGTGCAAAGCGGTTTTCATATCGAGAAAAATATTTTTAAGCTATTTGCTAACCGTTCAGCTTCACTAAAAAACATTTTTCTATAATAATCATTTAATTTTTTTGATTTCAGTTGAGCTGCTCATGCGCTATCGTGATCACCGCAAGCCTTTCAACAATAAATAATAACATTTTTTAAAATAAAAACACTAACATGTAATCTTCGAGAGTTACCCTTCAGTATGATATATACCTCATTTGAATAAAAGTTCTAAAACATATTAAAAAAAAATTATGACAATCGTCCATTTTTTCGGGCTCACAAGGTATATAACTCCTTAATTTGTCAGGCTGAAGCCGCTTCATAAAGAGCTTAACGTTGTGAGCAGCAGAAGAGTTGAACAACTCGCGAAGTAAACAATACTAAAACGGTTGCTCATTTGCTGCTTATGCTGCCTACTTTGCGGCGTACACCTATTCAAATTTTTTTTGGACGATATAAAATTGGTGATGCAGTATTTCCGATACCAAATGTTGACCCATGATTTTATATTATTTTTCGCAGCTCGACGCCTGTTAATTATTTCATTGGTCAACAATTTAAATTTATTCCTTTTTTCACAAATTCGCTTTGTGAAAATTCAGTGAATCATAAATAATCGGCTTATATATGTAAGAGGCGACAATTAAAGCGAATTTCAACACAATGAATATTTCCATAAGTGCTTGTGTATGTATGTATGTGCATACATGCATAGGTGTGCTTATTTCTTGCTAAATATATTCTAAATTCATATAATAAATCTGTACGCACATACATACGCGCATGCATTGCTCTCAGCACATCAAACACACACACACCGCATCACCGCAACCAATAGACGCAATGCGCTCAGTTCAGGCTACGAGCATTTCACACATAAAATGTTGACATTGACATTGCAAAAGTGCAACGTTGTTAGTAGATAAAATGCCAATTTTCTGTACCAGTTAAATAGAAAAAATAAAGCTGTGCAACAATTGAGCGCAACTAACCAGTTTTCATTGAGAACGTATCGAGCGAGTGGACGAGATAAATAGCAAGTTTCGCATACATCGATATAAAATGCATACATACAGACATGTATGTGCATACATATATAACACGTTAAAATGAATGCATTTAATATTGATACATATGTACACTTTTGATATGCATATATTTACATACATACATACATATGCATACATTTACATAAGTATCATATATGCACATTAGGGTGGGCCCATTTGCTTGTAATATTTTTGGAAAATTTTTTCGATATAAAATGTGGATTCTTCATGAAATTACAGGTATGAGAAGGAAAACAAATCACGAACCAGTCAACCAGGTCAACCTATATGAAAAAAAAATGTATTAAAGCATACCTCTAAAGTCAATTGCGAGCCCCGCAAATTTTTAAAGAAGCTACACTTGTGGTCACATATTTTAGTCACTTCAACTTGTTACAAATTCGTAATATTTTTCATGGACGCGTTAAAATTATTGAAACTTCTTAAGAAAATAGGCGATCTTTAAGAACCCATCGCAAAATTCGTGACTGTTTTGGTGTAAATAAAAGTCCGCATGAGTCGAAAATTAGAAGGTTGCTGAAAAAATGTCAAGAAACTGGTTCTGTTCCGGTATAGAAAAAGGACTGGCAGACCAAAAACTCGACGTTCTGTTGAGAATATTGCTACTGTAGTGCCAAGTGTTGCTGAACATTGAACGGGTCTATTTAAAAATCACTCATTGCTCTGTGAAAATCGCTCATTGCTTCTGATGCCCCCCAATTTGGGTCGAGCTTTTGGGTAGGGGCAAATTTTGAAAAATCCCACTTTGACCCATTTAGAGTGCTCCAATCGAGTCCAAATGTATGACCGACCCCCACTAACTTTGGACGACCGATCCACCCATGCCAGTGGCACACCCCCTGGAACTCCCCTGGGGGTTCCCCATACAATCATTTCAAAATATCACCATTTTTGGCCTTTACATGAAAAAAATCAGCTAAATGGCTATGTTTTTTTCTTTATTTTTGTTTCTTTATAATAATATTTATTATTTATTTATAATAATAATATCTATTTTTTCTCTTAAGAAATTTATTTACGTGTTACGTTAAACCGTAACAACTCAAAATTTCCAAATTTTAGTTTTTTGCAAGAAAACAATGTACAGTGGTCATCTCTACCCACTGTAAAAATCGTTCAGTGGTTTGTCTAGTCTTTCGTTAAAAAAACCGTTATGACCCTCTCTTTGTTTTCAGAATGACTTCTTTTGTCTCAACTAAAGAGTTACATTTTTAGTTGTCTCCAAGTGTTTGAACAAATTTGTGTCACATAAAGTGTAACATTTTGAATTGTGCCTGTCTACAACCAAACGGTTTGTTTAAAATATACCAACAAGTGTATAAACAAATTTCAGGAAAAGAGTAACAACTCAAAAATTTGTTATTTTAGCGTAACTACTAAACAAATAAGAATGAAACAACCGTTATATTGTTTTTAATGGTATTTTCGTGCAATTACATATTTTTTTTCCTTGTAATATATTATTAATATTTACGGAAACAGTTTTTCGTCTCTACTGAAAATGTTCAGATTTTGAGTTGTTACGCTTTAACGTAACAAGTTCGATATGTAAATGAAAAAATTAATTTAAGTGAATTATAGAAAAGAAACTGAAAAGTTCGACCCAAATTGGGGGACATCAGAACTCGTTTTAGAGGTATGGTTCCTTCGGCAAAGTTTCTTATTTTGATCCCTAGAATATGATTTTCACAGAGCATAGGGCGATTTTTTTGCCTCCCCACACATCGACCCGGCCTACTGAACAACCTTCAACATCGACATCTTGACGTTCTCAACAATTAATGAATCGCCTTTTGGGTGGATTTCACGTAATGGTGACATAAACTGGCCACCTCAGATCAGGCGATCTAACTGGGCTACTTTTTGAGGTGTAAAGTCTATGTGAATAAGCCAAAAATGATTCCAGAGCTGAAATGCAACATTCGGATCGAGATTGCCAAGCTCAGAGCGATAATGTGAGCCCTTGAACACTTTAATCCTCGTATGGCAGCCTGTAGAAGTGCTCAAATTGGCATTTAAATGATCCCATTTTTCACATAAAATTGTTAAGAGCCTTATTTTGAATAAAAATAAGGAAAGCTGAACGAATTTCAATTTTAGCATTTTTGTTAAACAACATCTAGGCGAGTATTTAGAAGGATCCTTTATAATTAAAACCTTTTAAATTAAAGTTATCATTTAAATTTAATAATTTTTAATCAGAATCTTTAGAAAACTTCCGGGTAAGTAGTTTTTAGCTCATTCAATTTTAGAAAAATAAAGCGAATATTTAGAGTCGCTTAAAAGTCGCGCTTATTTTTGACATTTTTTTTACATTGGATGGTGAGAATTTTCTTCCATACAAAATACATGTTCGAAAGCTTTGATATGGAAGAAAATGATCAACAAGTAGCAAAAAAAAAAACAAAAAAAAAACTTTGTTTTCTTATTTAGTGCTTAATTAAAAAATCGCAAAATGGCGCTGATAAGAAAATTATATGTAATCTTTTAATTTTGTAATAGGAAAAGTGACTGGCATGTAAATTTTTTACGAGTATATATACAGGGTGAACGATATGAAAAGTTACCTATTCAAAACACCATAACTTTTTTGTGTGAAATTAGTTTTTATTGATTTCAAAGACAAAATTGTTCAAAAATTATTACAATTTTAACATATTATATATTCACTTTAGCTCGATATGACCGCCTTGACTATAGCCTTCAAACGGTCAAAAAATGAGTTGCATGCTGCACGGATGTGATCTTGAGGTATTTTGGCCCATTCTCGTATAATCGCTTTTTTCAGCGCATCCATACTGGCATATTTTTTAGTCCTCACTTTGCTCTCCAAAATGGCCCAGATGGAATAGTCCATCGGATTTGCGTCTGGCGAATTCGAAAGCCATTGTGTGGACGAAATGAAGTGTGGAACATGATTTTTTAACCATTCTGGGTTCACACGAGCTTTATGAGACGGTGCCGAGTCCTGTTGGAACGTCCATGGTTTACGACCGAAATGTTTGGGTGTCCACGGCGCTAAAGCAGCTTCTAAAACGTTTTCCCCAGGCTCGATAAAAACGATTGGAGAGCGCCTATCTGCGGTCACTGCAACCCAAACCATTACTTGCGATGGGAAATTGCTTCGAGTGGCCATACGTAGGCTCAAATTCTCGTATGAGCGTTCGGTCAAGTAAACACGATCGTTTTGAGTGTTTTTCAACTGCTCAATTGGGAAATTTTTTCCATCAGAAAACGCAATGTTAGCAAATTCGCCACGTTCGTGCAAGCGCTACAACTCCTTTGCTCTTTCGCACCGAACTTTTTTTTGCTGGGGTGAAAGATCGTGTGCTTTTTGGAACTTGTAAGTCTTGACCTTGAGTTCATTTTTCAATATGCGTCGAATGCTGTCTTGCGATATTCTCAGTTCTTTGGTCATTTTTCTTCCACTTCGACGTGGATTTCGTTCAAGTCGAGACTTCACTTTCCGAACCATTTCTGGCCACCTCCATAGCGTTTTGCTATCATTGTAACGTTTTATAGTGCGATACATAAACATTTTATTTACTTTGAGGTGACTGAGCTCACGAACAATGGCTGGTTGTGATTTTCCAGCTAAATATTATATAACGCAATCACACTATTACGTTTGAATTCCATTACAGAAGAAAAAATTCAACAAAACTGAGACGCAAATGCTTTTGATGGCTTATAAAGAATATATTGAACTGTCATTAGAACAATTTTGACGTTGATGTCATGAGCTGTTTTACAGATACAAGCAGTGTGAAGTTGGTAACACTTCATATCGTTCGCCTATTCAACATTTTACAATTTGGGGCTCGAAATCAACTTTATGCTCCAGTGGATTTTTTTGCTTCTAATTTTATGTAGAATCCCAATCTGTTGAGAAAGATGTCGTAAAAAATCAACCCGCCCTAATGTACAAAATGGCGCAAAATTAATCAATCGATTTTGTTTTTGAATAACATAAAAATTTAATATACTAAATTAAAAACAAATAAAACTAAAACTTTTAAAAATAAAAAAAAAATGTTTGTAGAATCCCAATCTGTTAAGAAGCATATGTCGAAAAAAATCAACTCGCCCTAATGTATGATACAAAGTGGCGCAAAATTTATCAATCAGTTTTTTTTTTGGATAACTTTTTTTACTAAATCAAAAAAAAAACAAAAAAAATATTTCACGGCTGTGAAGTTAGTATTAGCCTTTAGATAAGTATCCGACATCTACTATGGTGAAAATAATTCAAAAGGTGAGGCCAATAACAGACCGTTATCCGGCTTGCAGCGAATTGGACAGAATCAGCTGATAGTCTGACGTAGTCGAGGTTCCGAATCGGTTTTTTATGAAAAAACTAAGTAGGTCTTAGTGATGTACGATAAAAAAATCAACGCTGTCCCCACTCATGCTGCGATCTGTCCAGCGATTGGGGTCGTAATGGTATCACTTCCTGTAAGGCAAAAATCTGAGAGCGGCTGAGCAGTGCTATCAATCGACAGTCAAAGAGGTAAAACCGGTACAATGGTGAACATCGAACGAATAATCACATGTACGGTTTATTAAAAACACAATATAATAATAATTTTATAAATAAAAAACACCCTATGGCGCCATATTCTGGAAAATTTTCGAATTCGATGAACTCAATAGTTCAAATAGCATGGGAAAAGTTCAAATGGTATTGAAAAAATAATAAGATTCCGTATAAAAAATAACTGAAATGGGATTGGGGATTCCTCAGACCATGGACTACGCATGTTGGCTGAGAACACGACGTTTCGGTCTAAGATATTTTATTGCATAGTTCATCCCATATTCGCACCATTTATCAACCTATGGCTTTTACGTCTGTCTATTGTCGAACTGCATTTGGGTATGTAAGGAATGCGTCATGAATCGATGTAACCTATTCAAATCGCTGATACTACCATCATAAAAAGTACAACTATCATCATAGATAGCTTATTTGATAACTTGCAAAAGCGTGTAAAATTGTGTATGGAAGCAAAAGGCGAATGTGTTGAGTAATAAAAAATATTTGCCTCAAACTATACACTCGTTGCGTTTATTTGTAAAAAGTTCCATTTTTTTAGAACAGTGGGCGTCATCCGCCAAGAGAACGTGCAGAAGGAAATTGGTTTAGCTACGAGCGCTTTTCCTTTATGTAAAAGTATTTCCTTGAATTACATCTGGGAGGAAAAAAAATAAATCGTTTTCACCAAAATAGTTTTTTGTTTTTCTTTTTAAAGAGCCCAATAGACTATACTTATGTATGTAAGCATGCACCGTTAATTGTTGTCAGGAGAGTCTTTTTCATGAGCCAAATAATATGAAATTTTAAGACGCTAGGGTTCGCACTACAAAAAATTAAAATACCACTAATCCTAGTGAGGCCACACCTTTTGCGTAACTTTCGTGATAGAGTGATGCACTTAATAAAATCTTAAAGCATCTGAGAACAGTAACAAAATACGTATTTCCTTGTAGGTAGTAACTTTTTTTCAGTAAATATTTCTGATCTCATAAGATTCATAGGTGACTTCCCGTGACGATGATTACAATCTCACACGAGTGTTTCTTCCCCCCGATCGCGAAAGAGTGCTGAGTGCTGGATCGTAAGACTCCATTACCTTGCGGCGAGTTCCCCCTAAGACACACTATTTAATTTTTCTGAGAAGTCTTTTGTAACTCTTGTAAAATATTCGAGCTCGAATTAATGCGGCAACAGACATCAACAAATCGTTCCGAAGAACCGAATTGAAATCGAGCCAAAAATTGTCCACGAAAGTTGCGGAATACCGCTGCATGCTGTGATACATATTTTTGGTTTACCTACATTGTTATTGTAACAGTATTGCCAAGGGCGGCCGCCGTAGCCGAATGGGTTGGTGCGTGATTACCATTCGGAATTCACAGAGAGACGTCGGTTCGAATCTCGGTGAAAGCAAAATGAATAAAAACATTTTTCTAATAGCGGTCGCCCCTCGGCAGGCAATGGCAAACCTCCGAGTGTATTTCTGCCTTGAAAAAGCTCCTCATAAAATATATGCCGTTCGGAGTCGGCTTGAAACTGTAGGTCCCTCCATTTGCGGAACAACATCAACACGCACACCACAAATAGGAGGAGGAGCTCGGCCAAGCACCTAACAGAAGTGTACGCGCCAATTATTATTATTATTTTTTTTTTTTTATTGCCAAGTGCTACTTAAAAATGATATTTTTGATCGGAGATACATTTTTTTGCTAGCACTCGGTTGAACCGGAGAAAATGGGATCAGTTTCTAAAAACCAAATAATTTTAAACAAAAATGTCGACACAAATTTTATAGATTCATAAAAAAATGAGAAACTTATTATAAAAAAATTTAATATTTTCAAAGAAAGCAAAAAAAAAGTTGAGAAAAAAGTTCAGGGATTAAAAAAAAATTCAAAAAAAAAAAAATATTTTTAACAAATATTATATGCAGAAAAAATTTTATAAATTCATACAAATTTTGAAAATGAAAGTGGATTATTGAGAGGAAAATGAGTTCTGCAAATAATGCCACAAAAATAGAGACAAGGCGTCAAATCCCATCATGTTCGAGGCCAGCGTACCGGCCTATTTCGAAAGAGAATCTTATCGCCCAAAACTTCATTCAATAAACCAATGGCTTCGCGGGGAGTAAAACTTACTATGACATTGCGCTGTTGAAAGCAAAGATCTCCCAGATTTCGTTCATGAGCTTCATATCAGTGCCAGCTAGAACTAACAAAAGCTCCTTGATTCGTCTGTCACAGAAACCATATCAAACAGTACACTTTCGGGACACTTCATTCTTCTGCTAAGTGAAAAGTGGATTAATGTGACTCCAAATGCGGAAATTCTGCTGATTTACGAATTCACTGAGTCCAAAGTGAGCCTCACAAACGAAAACTAAAGTTTAGGCAAAGCGATTGGATTTCCTGGTAAATTTTTTAAATATCTCACTTGTGCCCGGGTGTAAAACTTTGCTTTATGAAATACCAAATGATTCTGAAATCATAACAGGCAGGTAAAATTTACTGCAACAAAGTTAGAATTTCATCTGTATTGACAAATATCTCTTAATAAGTACAGCAGATTAAATATTCGAGGGTCTCGGATAGATAGGCAGTATCTTCTAGAAATTGCTCGTCTATATTGCACGATTTTCAACACTTACGGCTCTTCTTCCAATTAACCTTTAACATCACCACAACTCACTTTAAAAGGCCTCCAAAAAACCTTTCAGACTCTCAAACGTCCTATACATTTTAGGTTTAGTTGATATACAATTTAAATTTGCAATAAAATGCTAGTTAGGTACAAAGTGAACAAAAATTAATTAAGGCGATACAAATAAAGGTTAGCTGAATTTGTTCAACGATTTTACAAGCCAAGGCCAAGAACAGTCTCTACTGCTGACCTTCTCTCACTCACTAATAACTGCTCAATCAATTTTGAAATTAAAAGTCGAAAATGGAAATGGATTGGACATACTCTCCGTAGAGAAGAGATTATGTGTTGCCAATGTGGCTTTTCAATGGAGCCCGCAAGGAAGCCGGTGCAGAGCACACCCACGACAAACTTGGATGCGCACAACTGAGAGCTCTTCCACCGCCACCTGGAACGAAATTAGACATATAGCGACTGGACGGAATCATTGGAAAACCTTTGAACCAGAGATTTTTTAGATCTTTTTCGAAATGTCTTCTGAAAGTGTAGGCTATTTGAAAAGGTCGTGGAAAGTCAGAAAGATGACACCACTGGCGCGTATCCGAGGTTATGGTTTAGTTAGTAGTATCTCTTGGAAGAACACACACCAAGTTTCAGCTAGATTGGTATCTTTGTTTGGCATTCGTTTGAATCGAGGAAATCGAATGATTTTCATTTTCCACGACGATAACGCACCAGCTCACGCCTCAGCAGTTGTGGTCGCAAAATTAATGAAAATAGGGTTCCAACTCGTTTCACAGCCACCCTATTCTCCACAATTTGGTCCCCAATTTGGTCCCCAATTTGAAGAAATGGCTGGCGGGGAAAATATTTTGTTCAAACGAGTAGATGATTGCAGAAACGAATGGCTATTTTTCAGACTTCGACAAATCCCATAATTGTTTATTTTGGGAAGGAGAGGATAGAAATGTCAGAAACATTTCGATTGGAGTCGTCGCGCTAATGATCTGTGGGACTTGTTTTCACTAAAACAGATATCCCCTCTGTAGCTGACTTCCACACCGGGACCGCATTTGCACTACATCGACAACGGAGCCGTGATTTTGGATATCAACTACAAAAGAAACCTCCGTCCAGGCTCTCTTCCTACGACGCACGAATGTTACACGCCGCTGATAGTCTCCATTGCTTTCGTTATGCAGCAGATGGACCTTCGAAAGGATGCGATAAGGTCATGTACATTAACGTCTTGTCTGCGTATGATTTGATCGTGAGTCGTTAACTTAAGCATCTGTAATTGTCCTCACTACGTCTGAGTCGATCTTCAATTCGGCCTTTTCGTCCTGCTTGGACAAATCCTATTACTCGGAAGGGATCAACAAACTAAATCAGCGTTGGACAAAGTGTATAAGCCTAAAATTAAGTAGGTAGGTGAAGTGGTTGAAGTGCCAGTCTGGCACTCCTCAAGTAGCCTTAAAGCGCCGTTTTGATACCATTATGAGATCTCCAAAAAGCAGATATCTACGGCCAGCCAGAGCTGTTGATGTAATGGAGAAGGTTGATGGCATTTAGGTTGGTGCACTGCTCCAAGCTGTCGAAGAAAGGAGCACCCAGTGATCTTAATCGCAATGGTGGTTAAATGGTAAGCCTAGCTTTTCCGCGCGTGTGCCGATCGTCCAGTGACCAGTAAACACAGCTACGAGTGGGGAAATTGAATGGCGAGGAATCCAAAGGACTCTCTGAGTCCTCCGTATACTACACTGGGGCCAAAGGGTTTTTGAAATAGCACATGAAGAAATGGAGTTCCATCTTTTCTGCGCTTTCATGAGAAATAACTTCTGCAATTCCCCTTTAACAACCTCCCGGATAGGAGGCCTCTGAGATCAATTCAGTACCTTTCCTGGCAAGCTAATCAGCAATTTAATTTCCCTCTATCTTCTCTTTGCAGGAGTTGACCAGTTTAGATCTGCACCATGGCGTCTTCAGAGCCTTGATCGCGGTTTGACCATCGGAGAAAATGTTAATATCTCTTTAGATCCAATCCTGCCTATTTGGAAAGATTCCCCTAGCACGACCCTCAAACTCTAGTTTGCGGTTAGAGAGATCTGTTCTAAGTTCGGAGAAATACGGTGTTACCTGCTACCATATCCCTTGAGAGATTGCCTCCAGAGGCCAACTTCCTTTAACCTGATTGCACTTTGAGCTGCGATGGAAATAACGCGAATGGTAAAAGTCGATGCGAAGTAAATGCAAAAGGGCATTCAGGGCAGCACTGGGACAAGTTTAACATGCTTCGGTGATGTTAATGCACGCAGTCCTTTGCACCCTCCCCAATTTAGTGATATTATAGACTATATATAATGAGACTATGCCGAAAACTAAAAAAAAAGGGTTAACACCAAAAAAATTAAGTAATTTTTATTTTTGCATGGATTTTTCAAGGGTCCTTTGAAGGAATATAAAAAAAAAACAAAGTCGCACAAAATAGTGTAGAGGAACCCAAAGCAGTTGCAAGGAACTCGCGCAGTTAAAGATTACTTTAAGTATTGGAATAGTTTATGCGTTCGGTTAGTAAAGTTAACTTTGCAATTTTAGTACAACTGAACTCAGGCTTACAAAAAGATTATTCTTTCTACAATTTTTAAGCTAGACTTTATTCAACCTAAGTGGTGCGCATCGTATGCGCCCTTTAAAAGCTCTACAACAAATTAAACAGCAACACACTGTTCTAGCATCGCAGCGCTCGTTACAGTCGCTACTCTGTACACACCTCTCTACCTCTTCGTGCGCTGCCTAAGAAATCTGCTAACAAACACGACGTAGGTAGTTCTATTGACTAGCCTTACAGTGAATTCACGTGTTTTGCTTATGTATGCGGCAGTAGTGTAGGTGTTGCATGAGTATTTGCGTGTGTGTATGGGTCTGTGAGCCATTTGTTTGTTGTTCGAGTGCGTGTGTGTGTGTATGAGTGCCAATGCGCAGTTGTGTTTGTGCGAAAACAATTTTCTTCCACTTCGTAATCACTTGCATACATACACGCTTACTTACAAGGCTTCTATTACAGCGCTTTTGTTGACGTAATGTTAGCGACAGTCGGAAAAAATTCTTAAACTTTCTTAATTAAAAAAAACTATATAAAAAAATAAAAGGTAAAGTTCCTGCATCGTGCCTTTTCTGGTTAGCTGGCACATTTTTTATGGCTTTTTCATATTGCGTTCTTTCTTTTGCCTTTTGCTTTTATTTTATTATAATCTGAAAACCCACACATTGAGCGAGCACTCATAGACACAAACACACACAAGCAATAGCTACTCTCGCCTGTCGAAAAATATGTGCGTATATGTATGTAGCTGTATGTGTGCGTGTGTTTTTGTTTGTTTTTCATTTTTCATTACAAGTTCTGTGCGAGTGTGTGGGTGCAGTCAAACAAGATTTACACGCATTTGTATAGCCGCATTCGTCAGTGTATTTTACACCCATCTGCATGTTTGCGTGTATTTGCATGTATAAATAAGCGCGAATGCATGTGTGAATGTGTGTAGTATACAAGTTCGTTCAGCTGATTTTAATTGTGTTGTTGTTGCGAGTTTTATTTTTATCAGCATTTTCTTGGTTTATGCTTTTCTCTCGAGTTTCTGTATTGCTTGCACGCGCTTGCTTCTGGTGTGTGTCTGTGCTCTTACAGACACATACATGTGCACTAACTATCTAGTTCGTCCACTTTATTTCAGACCATGCAATTTACCAATACAAATGAAGTGCAAATTGTTTTTCGATGTGTTTTGTAAGAAATCTTATTTTTTCGTGTGGAAAGAGCCGCACTTATTTCAGTTTGTATGTATGCAAGTAGGTCGATGTCCTTAATATATGATCGGGGGTGGGTAGTGTTTCATTTTGGCAATTTTTGACTGGTCTTGGACATAAAATGTTTTTTAAATAAAAAAAATTTCAAAAAACTACGCACAGTTTTGCGCATTGCGGTCGCCGTAGCCGAATGGGTTGGAGCGTGACTACCATTCGGAATTCAGAGAGAACGTAGGCTCGAACCTCGGTGAAACACTAAAAAAAATTAAAAAAAAAAGATTTTTCTAATAGTGGTCGCACCTCGGCAGGCAATGTCAAACCCTCGAGTGTATTTTTGCCATGAAAAAGCTCCTCATAAAAAATATCTGCCGTTCGGAGTCGGCTTAAAACTGTAGTTCCCTCCATTTGTGGAACAACATCAAGACGCAAGCCACAAATAGGAGGAGGACCTCGGCTAAACACCCAAAAAGGGTGTACGCGCTAATTATATATATATATATATATTGCACATAGCAACTCTTTTTACCAGCTAAAATAGTTACATATATTAAGCCTCCGTTAGACACCTTTTTTAAAAGCTTCGGTTGGGCTCCCGGGTCTGGCTTTTCTTCGCCCTGTTCGAGGATCCCTTTTAAAAGGCTATGCCCATAAATAGAAAATTATATTTTAGGAAGCTCAAGTCGTTAACTATAATAGAAATATGTAAAATTCACATACAAAGTCGAAAAAGTCTGGCCAGACACGGGTGCCCAACGTAGGGTTAAAAACTAACGCATGACTCTAATAGTGGCTCACCACAGTCTAAGAAACCTTTTTCACTTCTACTCCATTATGTGGGATGAAGGGAGTTAATGAGCACTACCAAATGGTGTAATGATACAATATTTTATACCCTCTTTAGGTGTGGAACTAGTACCTCAAGCCCAAAGTAGAGATGCCATAATATTAACGGCATAAATTTGCTGATTGAACCAACGTACGACCAACACTGTATTCGATTAGAGGTGACATGCCATAATTCCGTAGTCATAACCGTAACCTAAGGCTATCTGCATATTAGAGAACTCCACATGACGATCTTACATGATCCGTTTCTTGTTAGACTAGTTTTTCACGGTGCGTATGGAGAACTTCATCGACAAAGTGAATATAAATTTATCGTTGCACTCTTGTCTTCGTAATTTACATCAAAATTCGTAATAAATCATCGCACGAAAACTTTCAGGAACAATTCATTTTTTGTTGTTTTGTTTTGACAACTATCACAGTTTGAGGGCAATTTTTTATGAACTCTTTTGACAGATGTTAAGTAGAAATCTTATAATTTGCTAAAATGTGTTCAATTTTGTTATAGAACCTCTTGAAAAAAATCATCTTCTGACAAAGAACTCATTTCCATTAGAACGAGAACGCGAAGAAATCCACAGCCATATGTTGAGCAACTTTTTTATTCCTCTCTTGTAACTCTTTGAACTGCATTGTGCTGTGGTGTGGTAACATGGTGAAAACATTTATAGAGGTGTGACCAAGTTGAGACCATTAACCGGCTCTCAGCAAATTTGAAAGCAGCAGCTGATTGGATGATGTCACACGGGTAATGACAGTGATTCGTTTTTACGAAAAAACTGAGATTGTTTTGGTGATATACGAAAAAAAGTGAACACAGTCTGCACTCATATTACTTGGTGTCTGAATCACTGATCAGACGAGTGTGTGAATACGTGTGAAGTGGGCGGGCAGAATTCTGCTGTACACCCAACGAAGTAACAATTTTTTTGCGGCAATTTAGATGCTAATATCGACCTCGATTTTCAGATTTACATATTTCTGATTAAAGGCTGTCGCTCCAGCCACATTTCCCAGGCATGTATGGCGAATTTTTATAGTACTACGACACCAACAGTTCTCAACAGGATCTTGCAAGAGAGTAACGCACAATCCTATCCTCTCTCAAATAAAAAAATATCCAAAAACGTAGGCACACACAAAATTTGCAAAACCTTGCAAGTCTCGATAACAGATAATTGTCGCCCTTTTAAGATGATCGCATACAGAACTCACTTTACAAAGTATTACTATTTTTGGCAAGCACTTTATTTGAAAGGTTCAATTTCTCTTACTTGGCGTTTACACTGGATAGTTTTGGAAAGACAATAGCAATACATTCACGATTTTTACAAACACATTCACAATTATCTCAGTGTCCTCTTTACTGGCAATGAACTTTTGAAGACAGTTTGACCTAACTGGCCAATTCGTACACGCTTCGTTGTGGTTCGCGAAAAGATCAAAGTCAGTAAATACTTGCTATTTTGTACGAAAGGACACTAACGGCGGCTGCTTAAAAGTGAATTGCCTTTATAACTATCTGGGCGACTAGGAAACGCAAACAATTTTCTTCCTTTTTTCGTATTGTATTTTCATTTGTCTTCAGAACATTTTCTTATGTAACAAACAAGGTAAGCAAGCTAAATACTCCTGCATTACTAACGCACTCTCCATTTAATTTCCAGATTTTTGCTACATGAATATGTATTTTTTTAAATCAGCTGGTCGCTTCCGTGAAAATTATAGGTAAAAAAAAATATTCTAGTCGAAATTGGCAAATGTTAGCGTACGTCAACGCCAAAACTTGATATTGTGAGGTATTTTACAATAATTATTCGGTTTTGTACAACATACTAATTTTTTGTTCATAAACCACTCTCTCATTTTATTTTAATCCATGTTTACATTAGCTACATACCCGATGCTGACGAAAGTTCTAGTTCTAGTTTAAGGGGGGGGGTAGGGTTTTTAGGGTAAAAAAAAATCGATTTTGGTTTATTTGAGAAAATGAATGTACATAATCTCAAGAATGTTGTGTCCAAATTTTAAGTCAATCGGTGCAAAACTCACAAAGTTAGAGCATTATAACCGTTGGCCGCTCCGACTGGGCTACCTGCTATGGTCGAACTTTAAATCGATTTTCTGGAAAACGACGTTTTTCAAGTCGGTGGACACTTTTTCTCTGAATCTACTCGGCCGATCTTCCTGAAATTTTGTACACACTTTCTCTACATAATTACCGAGGTAACCCTGGGAGGTTTTTCTGTTTTTTTAATTTTTATTTATTTTACAATAAACAATAATATGCGATTTATCGTCTAAAAATCGAACTTCTACTTCAAATGTTAAAAAAAATTGAAAAAAATTTTTTTTTTAATAAAAACTCGACAGGGTTACCTCGGACAATTGATTACCTAATGAAAACTCTTTGATTTTTTGATTTCAGATGATCCAAAGTTGAGAAAAACTGTCCACCGCAAATTGCCTTTTTTTCGAGACGTCTGCGTAGATCTGCTGTCAACGGCGCAATTTTGTATATTTTCTTGTGAAACTTTTTGAAAATATTTTTGAAATATGAGTTTACAGTATACTAATTGGATAAATAAATTTACATGAATCATCTTTCCAAAAAAAATTCTTAAATAAGTGCATATTTTTAGTGGAATTAACCCTACCCCCCCCTTAACACTTTTCACCCAAGAGGTACAGAATGCAAAGGGGTAAAGCGGCTCTCAGCGATTTTGAAGGAATCAGCTGATTTGCTTACGCCAAGTTACTTCGTTGCCGTCTGAATTGAGAGTGATCGGAAGAGCGTAAGAATACGTGTGAAATGAGCGGACACACGTCGAACATTATATTTTTTTTTATCTCTTTCGGGTTAAAGCTGCTATGCCATTTCAGCAGGACGTTCCTATTTAGCTTAGTCTCATTGGTTCCAAAGATTTTACCGGTTAGAAAGTTATAGTCAATAGTGAGAGCGCATGGGATCCATAAGTACTGTTTTTCAAGCTGAATTGGGTAACATTCCTGCAAGCGCGGCATTTATGTGTTTTTTGCAGTCAGTTCTACACCTCTTATTGTAACACCCTTTCCATAAAGTCTTAAATTCTCACAAAACTATTTCTTGTTTGCGTTTACTCCGAATGCGACAGCACAATTTTTTCATTCAATACCATTTTTTTCCTTGTTCACTCCTCTCGGAAGCATAGTGCCTCGACAACACTCAGTCTTCCGTTGATTTCGTTAATCTATTTTGATTTCTGACAGGCTAGGTGATTAACCTGCCGTTCAATATCATAGCAAAATCCAAATGCTCCCAAAAGTCGATCACAGCTGATGTTCTTCCAATACAACAACAACACCACTGACCACTTGATCATCTACTCACTCAATGCTATTCAGTTCGCTTAAAAACTTTTCCATTATCCTGACCTTACATCAGTGTCTCACTAACACTATTATAAATAACAAGAATTCAAGTTGAGAAAATACACACACACACTTCACCATGTTACCACTACAAATGTTGGCGGCAGAGACGCGAGAGTAGGCAACACAACAGCAGCGCTAGATTTACGATTTCACGATTGATGTACTTGTGTTGGTGTAAATGCCAATTAATTCATTTACATATTTACTATGTGTGTGTATATATGTATGTTTTGTCACACTTTTCGCCTTTCATGCTTACGTAACGCGAAGCGTTCATATTTACTTATAAAAAGTGAATCAATTAAAATGTTTACTAAAAATAAAATGCATTGCTTACCGTTAAATACAAATATCTCTCTATTTTATCCTTTAGTGCAGGAGTTTTCAAAATATAGACACATTCGGCAACCGAATTTTTGCCTTTCGTATTGGCAGCACAGACTCGGCACAAATATTCAAATGTTGACGATTGCCTTTCCATTTTGTTGGTTTTTGTTAATGACGGCTTTGTTGTTGTAATTGTATTGGTAGTTGTTTTGCACAACTCCTTCACTTGTGATTGTATTGTTTTTGTTTTGGTATAGTTTGTTGATGGGTTAAAGAATTTTAGATATTTAAACTTGAAATTTGCACCGATTCCTGTTTAGCAAGAATTGTAGAACTTTTGGATTGCATTGATTTCTTTGTGCTGAATTTGCTAACGCTGGTTGATTTAATCCTTTTTGAATTTCACTTTTTTACATTTTCCCACATCTAAAAAATGGGAACGTTAATAAACATTGAACTATAGATTTTGTGAGTTAATCCAAAATAAAAATTTAAATCATTTTCTGTATGCTTTGACAGGTCTCGCTGATGTTTTATTTCATGCTGGTGTTGTGATTTTTGTCGGTGTAGAAAACCGGTTTTTTATGAATTTTTTTTTATAACAAGACACATTGAATAGGCAACAGCTGATTTGATTTCTTTTTCGTTATTTTGTGCGTAAATTATTGAATTTTGTTGAAATTCAATTTTATTAACGTAAATTTTTTATAAATTTTGACATTCTGGCGACCAAAATCATTATATTTATTGTTTTTGTGCTTTTTGCTCAATGCCCTGGTAGGTATGAAAGTGATCTTTTATTTAACCCTCCGTTGGGCATCGGGGTCTGGCCAGGCTTTTCGATTTTGGACGTGAATTTAACATATTTCTAGTATAGCTAACGACTTGAGCTTTCAGGTAGCTTCCTAAAATTGAATTTTCCATCGATTTATGGATAAATGGATATGGAACTTTTATAAATGATTCTCGAACAGGACGAAAAAAGGCCAGACCCGGGTGCCTAATGGAGGGTTAAACAAAAAATCATTTACCTATTAAGACATTGAGCAAAAAGTACAAAAACAATAAATAAGTTAAGGGTTAAGTTCATATCATACTTTTTTTTTGTTTTGGTTTCAATATTTATATTGCATTTAATTTATCACATTAACTGTCACGGTATGTCAGGATGCTGTATTTATTATTGTACTATAATTTAAATAATTTTTTAAATTTATAAATAATTTTAATAAAATTGAAGCGAGTGCTTTCTGTTCGTTTACTAATAAAATATTCGTTCAAAAAAAACTCGATTTTTGTTCACATTTTTGAAATTATCTATTCATATTTACATAGAGATGCTACGAGTTTACTCGTAGTTTGCAAAAAAACGTGCTAAGAAATAATGCAGCAAGCCATGAGTTATCCCGGTATAGGGTTGGATGGAAATAATAATGCAACAAGTGTAGCATACGTACATACATAAAGAGGTATATCACCACTAATTTCACATCCGAGCTACTACTGTTTTGAATCTATGAAATTTTATGAATAGACAAAATCTTTAAATTTTTGTTAAAAACATACAAGGGCAGGGCATAATTAAGCGCGAAAAACCCGGCATTATGACATTTGCCATTTACCATACCAACACAACAACAGAATGCATACTCCTATATTTGCTATCATAATTTACAAACACCATAACACCAGGTCATTTGCACTCAATTATGAATTACTCTTTAGAAAATGCCTGTTTTAGCAGATCTAAACAAAACACTATGGCAAAATGTTTGGAGCCACTGCATTAATGGTCCTATTTGAAAATCACTTTGCTCTTTTTCATCTTCTAATCAACCAATCGCATGCCAATTACAGCGCACTCACGCAGCCGTAGCATTTACGATTTCAAATCATCATCTCCAAACGAGCACCAAACAAAAAAAAAAGAACAAATATAACGCGAAATACGCAACAGAAAATAACAACGCCGACGCCACTACGCCACAAAGGCAGCGACAGCGGCAGAGGCAACAGATATTGCAGCATATTTTAACGAGAACAAATAAAAAACTGATTCACAGCGAAAAATACAAAAACAGAGAGAAAAAAAACAGCAACACAACACGACTAAAGCAGAAGCAGCGCCGTTAACGACATAAACTTCGTTTGAATCGAAGGCGAACGCGCGGCCGACATAGCGCTGCTTTGCGTTGTTTTTTACTACATACATACATATGTATGTGCATGTGGTATGCCTGTTGTTTTTGTTGGCATTACACTTGATGTGCCGTTGCCGTTGCCATTGGTATTGTTGTTGTTTTGTTTTATTCTACTTTTTTACACTCTTTTTTGATTTATGCCTAAATTGTTGAAATAAATGCAAATATTTGATTAGAGGATTGTGTTGTTAAGAGGAGAGAGAGAGTTCGGTTGGGTGTAGCGCATTCGACATTATAAACGTCAGCGCCGTCGCGTACATTTCCAATGCATTCGTTGTTTCATCACTGCGCTATGTTAGCGCACAGCTGAGCGTTAAAGGAAATTTAATTGCAAAAAAATATGCGCTAACCACTACGAAGAGCGCGCATAGTGACTCCAAGCGCTTCTACACTTGTTTTGTTAGTATTTTTCCCCAAGCGTGGGGAAATTTTCCACCGAAAATACCCACATTTTAGAAATCTTAGCAATTTAATAGAACAGTCGAATTTATGATAAGCCAGCATGAAACGCATTTCGATTTGCACGCACACCGCTCCTACTACTAGTAAATGCGCTGGTGGCGCACCATCGCCAACGACTTCAATCACCGCCTGTTAAAGCACACAGAAAATGAGAGCGCCATCTGGTGTGCGTTGTTGTCATTTAACGTACCGTAATCACAAACACACTAACAAATGCGTTAAACAATGCAGCGACACCAACATCAATGTAGGCTTTCCGAGTCAGCGCCACTCTTGTTGTTATTGGTGCTTACTGTTTCTGTTTTTTTTGTTTTCAACTTTCACTTTGTTGCTATTTAATTTTGATTTGTATTCCTTCGTTTATGACTGCAAATTTGCTTAATGGTATTGACGCGTTGACTGCGCACAATTCATAGTCACAAAATAAATTTTCACTTCACTTTATTCCTGTAAAAGTTTTCCTCTTGCTAAACACACACTCGCGCGCGCGACCAAGTACAAACGAGAACTAACTGAACTCAGCACTGAAAGCAACGAGCGCGACACACACGCTCGTCTCGATTTTAGCATTTTGCACTAACACATATGCGCCACAAATTTTTACATACCCACACACAGTCTCACGCTGTGCACATACAACTATGCTTACATATTTGCGTGTGCGAGCGAGGCGCGATTGTTGTTACTACTACATTAGCAGCTGTGCAACTCGCCGCACGCACACAATTGCAATATTCAGCAGGCTGACGCTGCACAGTGTTTTGATTTAGTGAGTAACTGGGAAAAAATGTAAAAACATGGTCCTTAAGGTATTGCGTTTTAGTCAATGGAAATATTTCCAGGGAAATAAGGAATGAAGTCAAAAAATTAAATTATATGAATGAAGTCAAAAAATAAATTAAATAATCTAAATGCTGAAAAATGAAATTAAATGAAAAAGTGTAATAAATACATTGAGGGCGAAAACTAGAAGAAATATAAAGATTAGCGTTCGAAATAATGCTGTGTTGGACTTAGTATTTCCCCTATATCTTCGTTCATTTCGCTTTAATGCAAGCGGGGCAGTTATTTTCGGCTAAATTTATTGTTGATTACATTTGTTTAATACTCGTTAATGGTTCTGCTTACTGTTGTTAGCGTAGTCGAAGTTGCATGGATGGGTATTAGTTTTTGGAATACGTAAGCACCTCAGTTCTATGCGGAAATTCGGAAGATGGCGTAGTCGAGGGAGGTTTGTTATTTTCTTGAGGTCCACCTCTCGGCAGAAATACTGGGTACGGCTTAGCTGAAGAAATACTTTTTCTATTCAAAAATGTGTCTCCAAATTTCAGTATTTCCCCTATAGACCAAAACACTAGAACTAGAACACAGCAAAAGTTCAGAGTGGGCGTGATAGGTCATTGGGCTGATTTTTCTAGTACATCTCAGCGGTCGTAGAAACTGAATGTGCTTGTTAGAGCCATTAATATAAAAGTCATTGTTTGAAGGTTGCTTGAAGTCGAAGAAATATAAAATTATTTAATCAAAGCTTGTTGTAATAGAGCTATAAATCAAAGGATTTGTTAACTTTTCATAGTTGTCAAAAACCCAGCAAACTCCGAATCCAACAGAACATGGGCCACAAGTCAAAGCTTAAACCACCAACTAAAAATGCTTATGTGATGGTAGTGGGTTTATTTGAAATGTGTGAGCAAATGAACTGAATAGTAAGCATCGGTGCGTTAGCTACTTATATACCGTATTAAATGAGATGAGAGATGCAGGTATGCATGTTGTTATATATTAGTATGTATGCATGTGGATAGCTGGAAAGAGTTATCAATCATGTCTTAACTTATTCTCCTTCTTGCCTTCTCTTTTGCAAAATTTCGTATTCTATTAAATTCAAATTTTGGTTTTTTCATACAGTGGCTTCTAAAGCATGGGTTTAATTTTATTTTTCTGTTTTACTTTCATTTGATTTCAAATTGTGAGTAGCTTTAGATTCTTATTAATTTTGAAAATGCGAAGAGAAATGGATACATTATTTTTATTATGCGTTTAATTTACTTTAATTCATTCAAAAATTTTAAATCATCAAAAATTTTTTTTTTTTTTTGTGTTTTGTAAATTCAAAGTAAGTGAACGGAATACTACGTTTAATACAGCAAATACTTCAATAATGGGGTCACTCGAGTATTTAATGCACACCCAACTGTTCATTTGTGCTCTTTTAGTAGGGATCTGAGACATTTTTCACTACTGGGCAAGAACTTTTAGCGACACATTCTTGAAAATTACATTAGAAATCAAAGTGTGGGTTACAATCATCTATGTTACTACTTCTTCTACTTGTTATAGTTAAATATTCAGTTTTATAGTCGACCCTTAAAACCCCTTTTTTTTTTAAATGCTCCATGTTGTCCATGTTGAGCAAATTTAAAGCAAAGCAAGGCTTGTAAACTGGTGCTATGCTAAAATAATATTCAGGTTAGACTGTTTGTTGCTTAAAACTATTTCAATGTTTCAATATTTAAATTTTTCAATATTTCTATTTTCAATATTTGACTATTATTTTAAAATGTTCAATATTTACTTTAAATGTGCATACCAAGGTGCATTTATTAAAGGTGGTGGCACTAGACCCACAAAACTATTCTGTACGTTTGCTTGTCAAAGCAAAGTATTGAGAAACTAGAAAACAAATAATGAATTCGCCTTGTTTGATTCTGAGCTGACGCCTCATGAACACGGCGGAAGAAAAATGACAACTCAGCTGATTTACCAACACCACCCTTAAATAGATTCGCCATGGCACCATACATACTATATATGTATGTATTTCCATATTTCTCTTACAACTGTCACACTTAAAATCTGGAATCTTGAATTTTTATTATACATACATTATAATGCATTAATATTAAAATTTTAATAGTTACCTATGGTACATATTTATTCCAACCCTTTATTCCAATATTTTAAAACTGTTCGAGCCCCATTTAAATTATATCATTACGGCATTCCAATCATAGGCGATATAGACGAAAACGTCGGCAACAAATTGAAAATTTGAAAAATGCGATACTAAAACAGGCTGGCAAAAGTCAAATAATTCCATGATAAGAGAGAAAAGGGACATTAAGAAAATATTGAAAAATCCGCCAAAGTATTTTAGTGCTAAAAATATTTCCATAAATGCAATACCAAGGCAAACCTAATTAACTTAAACCTATAAAACTTCAAACTTAAAAAAATTTTAAATTAATAAAACAAATCCACCCAATTTTGTGTGCGAAATAAATTAACGCAGTTCTACCCGTAAACTAGTAAAACTCGTTCTTGATATATTTATTTTTTGTCATATTCCTGAGAGCGAAAATGGCTCGCATTAAAACCAGTTTTCGATATGTTTTGTGCCACATTCTAGAGAGTGAAAATGGATCGCATTAAAAGCAGTTTTCGATATATTTTGTGTCATATTCTAGAGAGCGATTTAGAAAAAACCAAACTGTATTAATATTCATGTTAAAAATTACTTTTATTTTTTTTGGGTATAAAAATCCACAAACCGTATTTTAATAATTTATTTAAAATTAATTATTTTTTTTGGATGCGAAAGGCTCGTTTTGGTATCAAAAGCGAAAATGGGACGCATTTGTTTTTTCTATCGAGAAAGTGACACAAATTCTATCAGAATTTTATATTAGAAATTTTATAAATTAGGAAATAATCTTATATACTAACTTTATTGACCAATTTCTTTCCATGAAAGTGTCAGTTAACTAATTTTTCCGTTGCAACTAAAAATTTACTGCCGACTTGAAGCACAATCACTGTATGGCCAAAGAACTGAAGAGTTGGGCTCGAGAAATGCATTTACTATGGTGCTACAGCATCAATTGCAGAGTGAATATTCAATTTACAGTTAAATGTAAGGCTTTCTTTAAAGGGCAATACCTATAGCAAATATCGAATAGAAATGAAACGACAAGAAAAAACTTTAAATTTCCTAAATTTTTAATTTTGCTGACCAATTTGTACCATCAACAGACAATCGTAAAACTCATCACTGTTTAGTTTGTCACAGCTTTTGAAGTCCACACATCACCTTTTATGCCCTTTAGTGCGACTGCTGAGACACGCGATTTATATCTGTTCAGAGAAGAAATACATAAAAACTAGAATACCACACGGATAGTGCCCGAGTTTTCGAACAAAAAATTATACCAAATGATAGCACAAGTTTTTTCCAATAGCAGTCGTCCCTCAGCAGGCGATAGCGAATTTTCGAGTGTAGTTCTGCCGTCAAAATTCTTCTTCTATGACTTACGGTTTGAGAGCCGTGAAAAAAATCGTCATAAAACCCTTCTGCCGTTTGGAGGTGGAATTTTAAGAGAATTTTACAATGTATGTGTTTTTTTCTCTTTCACATGGAATGTTCATTATATTAATAAAAAAAGGGTGGTTCCAAAGTAAAAATGTACAGTAATATATCGATGATTAATCGGTTTTATTTTTTATAATATAATAATAACATAATAAAAAAAAAATTGTTTAAAAAACACCAAAATGTATAAATTTCCATGTTAAAAATTAGTTTTCTTCTTTTCAAGCATAGCGAAAAGCATATATCGGTCTAAATTGTCGAAAATGCAAATTTTGAAGTTAACACAAACCACTTCTTCACCTTAGAGCACGACGTGAAACGAAATGATAATAAATATTTTTCCCAATACAGAGCTGTAAGCGCGGGTTTGCTTATACGAGAATAATATTAGGTTGGGAGAAAAAGAAATACTTTATTTTTACATACAATTTTTGCGTAATGCCCAAAATTTATTATAATGGAAAAACTGTTTTTATTTTTTTATATTTTCTATATGAATAAATGAATACAGTAGATTCTGTTTTTATGCGGTAGATACGTTCCGCAAGAACAGCATAAAAAAATAGCATAAAAAAAGCTACCAGTTCTATAGTAAAACTATGGATCCGTTTCAAAAGTGCTAAGAACCGCATAAATCCGAAATAATGTAATGAAATCGCATAAAAAAAGGGCACTAATCCCATATTGCAACTATAGATACGTTCCATAGACCCCATGAATCTGAAATAATTAAATAAAATCGCATAAACAAAATATTGTATTTTTGAAAATTATATCTTTATTTAAGAAACGTCAGAATCGAAAAATAAATTTACGTCAGAAATAGAATCAGACAATACCCACATGTTGCGCATTCGTTTAAGATTTGGCATAAAATCACTTTCGTCACTTGAGGAAATGTACACGTCTGATCAAGATGGTGATGCAGGCGGTTCCATACTGGGTTAGCATTTCTGATGTAATCTGTGATGAGTTTTTGCTTAGCTGGTTTAGAATCTTGTTTATATGTACAATTCCCGATAGGTCGACATGCATTTTTTAATTAAAAAAAAAACCGCACTATTTCAAAACCGCATAAAAAAAGCCGCATAAAAACAGAACCTACTGTACTTCTATTTATGGTCGATCTTTAGCTTCTGGGCTATACTACGACTACAAACATGTCGGCCAACTTTGATTATTTCTGTGATTTTATTGACATTTTCCACATTTGCGACATTTTCTTTATCATCAAAAATACCTGTACGGAATCGACGAAACCAAAATTGCACGTAATTAGCTGTTACAGTATCGGCACCATAAACACCATTCACAATTTCAACGGCCTTGGTTACATTTTCGCCTTTATCAAAGAAAAACTGTAAAATCTACCGAATTTTCACTTTGTTGACTTCTATTGTTAACACCCTGTAACTCACAATTGAATGGAACAAACAAAAAAACAAAAACAAAAAACAGCAAAATATTTTGTTTAGTGTGAAATGTCACCTTGACAATGAGCATAAACTTTAAATTGTTTGAACGATACTTTACGAGTTTTTAATCACTATAGTTTTCCGATCGATCGATCTTTTTCATAGCGTGAAATTCCATATTTCAAAACACAAATTTAATATTGCAAATTTATTCGTGATTTTCCCTTGAAAACTTGGCGCAATATACTTTACTTAGTAAATAATCTAAGAAACCCACTGTACCGTAGTTTCAAACACAGTGCTGCATTAGTAGTGGTGAGTGAAATCGCTGAAGCGACGTCGCTGTGTGTAGGTTGCATTTGCCAGTTCAGTTCAGCCAGTTTTCGCCAGTCAATCTAAGCGTTTGTGTGCGTACAAATACAAATGCATTATATATATATGTATGTATGTGTGTGTAACTAATATTTATATATATATATATATATATATATGTGTATACATGTATGTCTGTATGTTTGTATGCAATGAAACTTACATTTCCCTTGCCTATTTTTTCTTCTCATTTTCACCATTTCCACCACTCTCACTGTGAGCTATTGCCCAATTTATTATCCAAATACATACAAATCTACATTCATAAATTAATAAAATTTAATATTGGACACGCAATCGTTAATTCGATTCGTCCATTGTCTAATACCAACGCATAAGTGGAGACCACTACTACCAGTGCACTAGCGGCCATCCGGCGACATTCGCAGTTCAACATTCAACCATCTTGAAAATATTCTTGCTCACATGCAGATGGTAAATTGTAATAGTTCGTAAAAGTCTCAGTCATTTGCGTGTCAATATGTTTCACTGTTTTTGCACCCCATTCCATAATCGTTGCGTTGGCAACACATAGCCAACATTTTCATTTTTGTGGCTCTTTTATTTAATCGGCCGTTTAATTGCGTTTGCTTGTGTGTGTGTGTGCGAATGCATATACAAGTAACCATATATATATGTGTGTGTGTGTGTGCGAGTATGTTTGTATATGCGTTTTCATGCATATGTGTGAGTTGAAAAATTAAGCGCACTCAGCTGCTCACCAACCGTCGTTCATGCCAACCTCTTGCCTGGTGTCGGCCGAACCCCTTCGACCAACCTCAAGCATTCGTTGTCTACCTACACAGTTCGTGTGTTTTTCGTTCTACCGCGTTCGTACATGCATACCTACATGCATACATACTTACATACATACATACATATGTATATATATATACAAACATTCATACAGGTATAAATTTGTGCGTGTATTTTGTCGATCCGCTGTGTTGGTGTATGCCTGATTTTGCTTGGCCTGCTTGGCCTGCTTGGCTGCTTCTATGCCTTTTTTCGCCCGTTTGAGTTGCTCGTTTTCATTTGGCTGCGCTACAGAACGATTTATTCAATTTTTTCCATTTGCTTTGCCTGTATGCACGACGTTCGTATGCTTTTTCATTTTTTGTTATAATCAAAATGCAAAATTCGGCTTTTACTTTGCATATATGGATGTATGTGAATATGTATGTATGCATGTATGTTAGTATGCATGTAAATATGTTTGTAAGTATGCATGCGCCTATGAGTGTACGCATGGGCGTACGTACGTGTATGCGTCTATATGGTCTCCTTTGGCCGCTCAATTTGGTGAGTGGAGGAACGTTCATCATTTGGATTTCTTTATTTTTAGATCGCACACTCATCGCCATGCACCACACAAGCACTCACACTAGCGCACACTGGTTCCGGTTTTGCCGGTTGGGGATAATGGAACTTGCAATGCAACAAGCATTGTAGGAATAAGTCGTGGCATTGCAGTGGTGTTTGTGGCAAAGCTTGTTTGATGTGGAGAATGTGAAAATGCATACCAATGCAATGCAAACTGGCTTCCGAAAATATCTGTATGTATATTTGAATTTTTACAAACATTTATGCTTTTACATGTATGCATATACTTACATATGTATGTATGAATGTGTGCCGGAGAGTGTTCACCTTTTTGCTACAACGATCGACTGCCCAAAAAGGTTGCACAAACATCTTAGTTATTAATGCTGTTCTTCTAAGGACAAGTTACAGGTCTTCCAATGGTGTCGACAGACCTTCTACATGTACACATACATATTTTAACATTGGGTAATATCGGGTGTTTTTTTAGCTGCACGCGAACTATCGATATCGATAACTATGGTTTGACAGCTGATAATGACAAACTGGGTTCACATTTCTGTTTAGTAAGGCTTGACAAGTAAGATTCTGCGGAAGATTTTTGTACCTTTGCACGTTGGCGATGGCGAGTATGCACAGTGCAGCGAATAAAGATCCAGCGGCTTTGGTAAATGAATCATCAGAAAGCTGACAGACAATTGGAACATTACTTAGGAATCCGTAGGGTTTACGAGTCCTTTGGGACCAACTTTGCACGCAAAAAAGGGATATCGCAAAAGCCATGGTTTCCTAGGCCGACCAATCCGACCCAGCATTCATTAAACACATCACTACTGGAGACGAGAAATGGGTTTAGAAGTATTGCACGCAATCCAGACATCATCAGAAAACAGGCGAGTGAGTGGAGAAATCCAAATGAACGAATAAACCAAAAACACAACGTTTTTAGTCATAAAAGAAGGCGATGCTGACGGTTTGCATGGATTACTAGAGGGTCAGGTGGTTAATAAGAACTATTTTTTTATTTATTTATATTATAAACTCGTGGATTTCGCATAGTGCCCACATTATCTACATTAGCATTGAATTTTTGACTAGGAATGCACCGAATATCGAACTCACCAGATTTTTGCGATTTTTTTCTGTTTGATGATTATGTTTCAGTCAAAAAACTACTGCGGGAATTCGTTTTAACAGCCAACAGAAAGTATGGTAATAGAAAAAGCGTAGACGGCTCTGATGGCTATACTGAAAATAGAGTACCAGAAATGTTTCGAAACTGGGTCAAACCCTGGCATAAGTGCGTTGCAGTTGATGGGGAGTACTTTCAAAGCGATAATATGACTTTTGAGGAGTAGACTTGTATTTTTAATTTTCTGAATATATTCCGAGAACTTTTCGTCCAATTTGGTATACTTACATTTCGTCTAGACTTTCAAAATCGGCAGTTACCCGTTTAAATAGCCATTCTCAGTTCGTCGTGTTCGGTAACTTTTTTCCCCGCTTACCTCTTTCTTAATTTTTGAAAGTAAATATTAGTTTGAAGTGTCTTTTTGGAAATGGTTGTGTTTTATGGGGTTTGTTGAATAGTTTCCAGCACATATATACTTTGGATAATCATCGTAACGTGACTCTTATGCAGGATAGCATAATAGCAATGAAGAACCACACCTTCAGCACTTTTTTCCTTCATATTTTCTTTACTGGCATCTTTTCATTATTCTAAAAATGTGGCATAATATTTTTCCGTAATACTGATACGTTTTTCATCATAACTTGCCAATTAAATGGTTTCTTAATTTCTAGATTCAAGAATTTAATTAATTTTAAGAACTAAAATCATTATCTTTTTAATCTTTTTTAGCTCTTTAGACAGTGGGGCGTTTGTTTTTATGCTATCGACGCATACTTCGACTTAAAAAAAACAAACATAAATGAACAATTGGCGCGCACACTTCTGTTGGTTGTTTGGCCGAGCTCTTCCTCCTATTTGTGGTGTGCGTCTTGATGTTGTTCCACATATGGAGGGACCACAGCTTGAAGCCGACTCCGAACGGCAAATGGTTTTTTATGAGGTGCTCTTTATGACAGAAATACACTCGGAGATTTGCCATTGCCTGCCGAGGGCCGACCATTATTAGAAAAAAAAATTCTTTATTATTTGATGTTCATGCACGGAGATTCGAACCTACGCACTCCCGAATGGTAGTCACGCACAAACCCAGCTATGGTTATTTATTCAATCAGGACATGAAATTTTACGACAATTATTCATGAAATGTTGATGTATGATTTGAGCTGAAGTTTCTCAAATTTAGCAACGCAACTCAGTCACTGGAGATCAAGGAAATGAATGCTGTTTGTGTGAGCTTGACTTGATGAGATTTGTGCAAGCAATGACCAAATTAGTTAAGGAGAAAAAACATTGTATTCCATTACGACAACATTGGGCCGCGCACATCTGTGGCAACGCGGCAGAAACTAATAGAGCTTGGGTGGAAAATTTGCATGCCTCTATCAAATGGTCCAAATAGTTTGACCCTTGTACCCTCAGTGCACTCCTTGGTGTGGCTTTTGAAAAACTAATTTAATAGAATAACATTGAATTCAAAACACGCCTGCAAAATGGAGTTGAATCAGATATTCATTAAAAATTCAGAAGTTAAACATCAAAGGAATAAATACTATACCTCAAGAGCTACAAAATACCAAAAGTCCAGAGTAATGACAGCCAACAACCTACATAGCATTTACGAGAGTTGTGAAGGGATTAATTCTTTACGCTACTAAATTGTAACACCTTCTAAAGCAGAGTTAAAAGTGGAGAGCGTGAGTTGTAGAGGTGATTCGACATTTACGACAAAGCGCAGCTGAAGAAGAACATCAATTAGCAGGAACAGTAACGCTCTATAAGTTCTCTAACATCTTCGCTTTATTGAACAGGAATTGAAATTTTTGCTAAAAGAAGAAATCGAAAGATGGCCGATGTTTTCGTTTAAGTTTTTTAACAAATGCACAAAGTGTCAAGTCGATGGGTGTAAAATTGACGAAGTTGAATGCTCGTTCACACATGCAGTGATTAGCAATAAATCCACAGCCATTAATCTACCCGTTCACATATGGCAGATTAGTTGCAAAATTGACTATTATTAGCTGGCAATACTGCTTTTTTTGCGCAGTTGGCAGACGCGACCCTCTTCCATTCCTTAGAGATAGCGCTGTCTTCCATACCGCTGTCCATCACTCCGAGAAATATATAGGGGCCCGCCTGTTTACTGACTTCGCTAAACGATTTTGGCGGACCACCACCAATCCTGGGCCTTTTTTCTTGGGAGACCTTCTCCTCTTGGCAGCGTTGCCTTCTTAATCCCGGTTCTGATTGTGGCGCATTCGCTTCCACTCCCTTTTCGCTGACCTCCTCTACTCCACTGATAACTTCCTGACCCACTCGAGCGTTTGGGAATGCTTCTGAGAGTCATTCTGGCCGCCTTAGCACTCCAGGATCTTGGTAGCCATGAAGAAGATCAGAGAAGGACCGTTTACTCTGCCTGCCGTTTAGGCCTAGGCCTGGAGGGTCCTCGAAGAGATACCCCCGAAGCCCCCGGAAAACTAGGGGAAAGCCCATTGCTGGTGTTGGCTCCCCCATCCAGCGCCACTAATCTAGGAATCGCAGACGGTTTCGTCTATGATCCGCTATCTATCAAAGGTGAATTTCCACCTTTAACCCCCGGATTTATGCTGAAAGTCGGTTCCGAATTTCCCTCAGTGTCTCCCTGGGTCGGTGCCTTGCGCGTCGATTCCGACCAATTACCCCCACTAGAGACTGCCCCCCGGGGCAAACATTTTCGAGGATGCGATTTCGCTCCTCCTGTCCTAAGAGAGGTGGTTTTGAAATTCGGTTCCGAATTCCTGCTACCCCCTGAAGCTTTCTGCAGGGTTATTGTTTTGTTTGCTGTTGTTGTGTTCATTGTTTTGTTAAGTGGGTCCTCACTCGAACCCACTATCCAAGTTCGTAGTGTATAGTCGTTCTTAACCGGTCCCATGGTTGTCTGTGCCATAGCAGGGACGCCATGCAAGGGTTGACGCATGTTCTTATGGGGCATACGTTCAGAGCCTGACCGGACACAAAGACAGGAGTCGTCTCAACCGCAACTACACCACCAACCCAATGGGTACGGGTTTGGCACGTACTCCGGGGCCTGCCATGGTTTTAACGGGATGGGGGCAGTCACGTCATTAGCCCACCAGACATTTCTGCTGAGTTTCACCTCAACGCACTCAGGTGGTAGAATATAAAACTCATTTCCGCATCGAATTGTCGTCGAAGATTCAATGAAAAATTTTGCGAACATCCGAAATTACGAAAGTGAAGTGAAGTTAAATAACTTGGGACTATGCAATGCTCAGTGTTTATTAGGACTAGCGCAATATAATATTGTTCCGGCTTCTCAAATCAGGTAAAACTGTTACAGGTCAACCCTACCGCAACAATTTATCGAATTAAACAGTGCACCTGCATGGCTCTATTTATGCTATGAATGCTCAACCACTTCATGAGTTCGCTTCATAACTGGAGTCAAACCCAACTCTTGAGTTTGCATTGTGTGAGTGCAGGTATCGAAAATGTGCTGATGGGGCGCACCCACTCATACTTACCACTGCCGTAATCAACTCACACTCACACAATTCAGCATCGATGAGACAAAGCAAAAGTGTTTGTTGTGAATAGCCTTCTATGAGTGATTATAATTTATTGTTATTGTGATCAGTGCATTCAGGCAACTAAAAAACTATAGTTAAAGGAGTAGATTTTCCTAGCAAAATTACACCGAAATTTGTTTAGCCATTGTCATGCTGAATGCCGTATGACCGTAAGGCTTCAACACTTGTAGATATTCTAATTTTCCAAAAGTAAGGAAAATTATTAGTTCCACGGTTAATTGTTTTTTTCCATGGATATTTTTTATTGTGGGAAACTCACCGATCTCGATGTTTTTGTTATGAATCCTCTCTGCATCTACCTGCTATTGTGTTTCCAAGTGTCCTTGAGAAAAATCTTACCGCTAATTATGCTTTATTTAAAACTTACCCTTAGACATTTGTTCGCAAATGAAGTTAAGGGCGAATCCAAAAGCTAAATTTAACTTGGTGAAAACAGGTACGATTTTGTGATTTTTTTTTGCGATACAGGTAGTGTTTAATTCAGTTAATTTTCATATAATAACGCATTATTTGAACTACAATTTCTTAGATTTTCATTACAATACATAAATTTGTGAGGAAGTGACCGTGAATTTCCGGAGACGCCTCGAAAAAGGTTTTTTTATTTTATTTTATAAAGGTTTACAGAAAAATTTAATTACTATAATTTAATTACTATCAAAGTGGCGGCCGCCGTAGCCGAGTGGGTAGGTGCGTGATTACCATTCGGAATTCACAGAGAGGTCGTTGGTTCGAATCTCGGTGAAAGCAAAATTAATAAAAACATTTTTCTAATAGCGGTCGCCCCTCGGCAGGCAATGGCAAACCTCCGAGTGTATTTCTGCCATGAAAAAGCTCCTCATAAAAATATCTGCCGTTCGGAGTCGGCTTGAAACTGTAGGTCCCTCCATTTGTGGAACAACATCAACACGCACACCACAAATAGGAGGAGGAGCTCGGCCAAACACCTAACAGAAGTGTACGCGCCAATTATTTATTTTTTTTTTTATAAAAAAAAAACTTAAATGGCGATGCTACGCTCGCAACGGAGGATTTCGACGGGGCGAAAAAAAAATTGTTTTGCAGTGTACATCAACTCCCGCAACGGAATCATCTGAAAGAAAAAAATCGAAAGTAGCTTTTTTACAGGAGATGTTTCTTCAAGTATCTCAGGGAGATTTCTTATTTTTCGAAATTTCAATTTTTTGTATCACTTTAGAGCCAAGAATCCGATTATCGTTAAAAAAATCAGCTATTTGTTATTGTAAGATTAATAATTTAAAAAAGGGCTCGGGATTACCAATTGCATTATGTGAAGAAGTAATGTTTACAAAGGAATTGGTGCAGCAGATTTTTAATTATGGCGTACACGAACTTTAAGGGTGTATTCTGGTCTAGAAATTTGAAAAAAAATCAATTTTTGTTTTTTGCATATTTTCAAAGTTTAGACCTTCAAAAATATTCCCTTCAACGGATTTTTCAAATTTCGAATTATTTTCGGAGCTACAGCGGATTTTGCGAGTTGAGCCAATCGCGCAATGAACGGCAGATGTTACCGGACGACTTCAGGACTCGCTCTTTCCAGAAAATATTTTGTATTCCACACAACCAATATTTATTGTATACATTATATACATATATATATACTTTATAAAGGGTGGTTAAATTTCAATTCAACATTGAATGTAAACCATACCTAAATGTCAAGGTTTTTTCCGCATTTCATTTGATATTTTTCAATTTCAGACTAACTCAATTGGAACCATGGAAAGACACACAATCGAGCAACGCGTTAAAGTTATTCAGGCTTATTATGAAAACGGGCGTTCAAATCAAAATGCATATCGTGCACTTCGAGATTTTTTCGGTCAATTTAATCGTCCAAATGTGCGTACAATCGGAAAAATTGTGCAAAAGTTTGAGCAAACCGAGTCTGTAGGAGATGTGAAAACACCAGTGCATGCTCGTACGGCTTGTACTGCAGAAAATATTGCTAATGTTCGCGATAGTGTGGTTAAAGAGCCGTCCACCTCAACTCGTCGTCGTGCCCAACAATTGCACCTCTCACGCTCGTCGTTGATGAACATTACGCATAAAGAGTTGCATTTACACGCTTATAAGGTGCAATTCACTCAAGCACTAAAACCTTTTGACCATTTCAAGCGTCGTCAATCGTCAGAATGGTGGCAGGAAGTGGCAACAGTGAATTACCAATTTTCGAAGAAAATCATCATCAGTGATGAGGCACATTTTCACCTCAGTGGATTCGTCAATAAGCAGAATTGCCGCATTAGAGCAAATGATAATCCAAGAGTGATTGCCAAAAAACTAATGCTCCCTCAAAGAGTGACTGTTTGGTGCGGTTTATGGGCCGGCGGTAGTTACTGTGAATAGTGTTCGCTATGGTGAGATGATAACGAACTTTTTATAGCCCGAATCGGAAGATATGGATGTGGACGATATGTGGTTTCAACAGGACGGTGCCACTTGTCACACAGCTAACGAAACAATGGCCCTTTTGCGCGAAAAATTTTATGGCCGAAAAATCTCACGTCGCGGCGATGTCAATTGGCCGCCAAGATCTTGTGATTTGACACCGTTGGACTTCTTTCTTTGGGGTTATTTGAAAGAAAAGGTGTACGTCGATAAGCCAGCAACAATTCAAGAGGATGAGGTAATTCGGCACATTAACGGCTTAGAACCTCAATTATGCCTCAGCGTCATCGAAAATTTGGACCATTGGATGGAGGTGTGCCGCCGAGGCCGCGGCGGCCATTTGGCCGATATTTTGTTTTATGCGTAATTTAGCCATACCAATATTATCATAATAAAGAGAAATGGCAATAATTTTCTAAAAAAAATTAAACTTAACCACACTTTACTTCTACAATATAGGTATACCTGGAAGTATATCGCCGATTAATCCAGTTATATATACATCTGTCTATCGCGCTTGCCTCGGATTTTGAAAAATTTAAGTTGGAAATATTTTTAAAAAATTTGAAAAGTTAGAAAAAGAGGGTAAAATTAAAATTAAATTTTTTTTTTCAAGTTGACGCCATTATGTGAATTTTTTTTTCTTTGATTTGGCGTAATCCGATTTTGTGAATTTTTGTTTCTTTGATTTGGCGTAATCCGATAGCGACATCCTACTAATGAAGAATTTTTTTAATTTCTTTGTTTTAGATCACTACAAGGGTTGGAATCATGTCCACCATGGAGCACCGTTTTTTATGTAGCCCCACTCCGCCGCCTTGTAATCCCACGATTTTTTTATTTTTATTAATTTTTTTTTATACTTTTCCAATATTAATAAAAACCATAAAAAAAAATGGATAGTAAAAAGGGTTTTTCATTTTTTTATCTTAGTTTAAGAAATACCTAAAATTAAGGCATCTAGACCTAAGGGGGTATCTCTTAAATACTTTTATAATATAACTAGATTATCTACTTTTTCGAGCTTAATTTCCAATCCGTAATTAAAAAGCAAGATTAGCCAAACAAAAGTTCTCTCCCGAAATCCGAGATTATAAAATAATTTTCGATTATAAAGAGATTTTTTTCCGAAAATTCGCCTAATCCTAATCTTAGAATTAAGAAATAAGAATTAAGTCTAGTTGCACTTAATTTCTAAGGTTATTCCGAATTAAGTCATTAATCCCGATTAACACCATCGCCGGGCTAGGCTATTAGAAGCTTCCGTATGAGCATTGCCGAGTATTTTCACCATCAGTGACCACCGTTCGATCGGTCAAATGACTGTCACTGTAGGGTTACTTTATAACAAATCATAAACGAAAGCAAAAAAAGTTGTCGGGTCTACGATATTTATCGCCTTATGTGCATGATTTTCAAGTAAAGATTTTCAAATTTAGCTCTAACACATTTTCTTAAATCGATTTTGTTTTTAGAGATTATTATTCTTTATAGTTTTAGTTTTGCAAAAACTCTCCATAGATATAAAGTTATGGTCGAAAATGGAACTGCCCGACCAGAGTTTGATGCGCACAGGTAGTTGTCCCTCGTTTGAGGCACTTGAAAGTTTAAACTCGTTTTTCTCGAAACTACTTCTTCCGGCACGGTCTGCACTATAACCAATACAGTTTTTAATATTTTTTGATGCCGTTTTTTTTAATGTTTCGAACCGGAGTTTTGATAGTTCTATTAAAAAATTGTGTAACACAACGCGGCCGCCGTAGCCGAATGGGTTGGTGCGCGACTACCATTCGGAATTCACAGAGAGAACGTCGGTTCGAATCTCGGTGAAAACACCAAATTAAGAAAAACATTTTTCTAATAGCGGCCAGCCCTTGGCAGGCAATGGCAAACCTCCGAGTGTATTTCTGCCATGAAAAAGCTCCTCATAAAAATATCTGCCGTTCGGAGTCGGCTTGAAACTGTAGGTCCCTCCATTTGTGGAACAACATCAAGACGCACACCACAAATAGGTGGAGGAGCTCGGCCAAACACCCAAATAGGGTGTACGCGCCAATTATATATATACTATATATATTAAAAAATTGTGTAAACATAATTAAAGTTCGACATTTATGACGTAAAAGGGATACTTTTATTTAAAAATTCCGTGAATTGCAAATACGTAATTCGAAATTCAAAAATCCGGCTTGACAGACTATAACACAACTTTATTTTGCAAGAATTTTTTTACTTCTTACAGATCCATCAACATTTCAAGGAGAAATGATGCAGACCGTGAAGCAACTTGTTTTTCATTGTACTTTGGCTCACGTGATTTTTTATATACTAATTTTTGTACAGAACAATTAAAATTTGTTTTTTTGTTATATAGTTTAATTACTAATAAACAATGCATACAATTTGTTTATATTCATTTCTATAGTTTTCCCTTTTAAATCAGTTTTTCTAATAGCGCATTATTGGCGCTGTTGGACGTATGTAACCCCTTAACTTATTTTAAGCTTATTTTGTTTTATTTTCTCGTAAAGGGTTCGAAACCTCTGGCGCTAAGCACCAAAATAATAGAAAAAGTTTTTTCTAATGGATTTCGCCCCTCGGCAGGCAATGGCAAACCTTCGAGTGTATTTCTGCTATAAAAAAGCTCCGCAAAAAAACATCTGTCGTTTCCAGGTCCAGTTTCACATTGTTTTTCGCTCACACATAAATATATCACTTAAAAAATGCCAAAATGTACCCCTACAAACTTGATTGAATATTTATATTTGCATAGAAAACTTAGATTTTATGTAACAAAGAAAATTTTTTAGTAAAATTTCCACATTAAAATGGCTGATTTTGGACTTTGTTACCTGCAAACGCATCAAATTAATTGCCTACGTTCTAAGCTGCTTGGCGCATTTTCTTTAATCACAACCATATTTCAGGGCAAAGCAAAAACACACAGTAAAAAATACGTGGAAACTAGTAAAGCACTCATGCACGCCACATCTATTGTCAGTGCACACATACCCACGTACTGAAATAGAAATCCACATATACATACACGAGACCATCCAGCACGCGTACGCATACTTTCACATGTGGTTTTTTCGCTCGCACGACTCTATGGTGGAATATGTATGGTTGTGTGGGCACGAATTCGCCGCAACTGAACAAAGTCGCAATGCTGAAATTGTATGCGTGAGATCGCAGCACTCACAGCTATAGGCAGGCATGTATACATGCCTATGTGTGTATGTGTTTGTGAAAGTAATGGGGCAAAAAAAAACCAACACTTACGCAAATGCAAACGTCGACAAGAGATGCATTTTGTTTTTTGTTTTTTCTTTTTCTTTTCCGTTAAGCAACAGATGAAAATCACAGCTCAGTGTATGGGTGCGAGTTAAGGGTTCAATAGACGAAATTCAGCGGGCGATACGCATACACACGCAAGTACATTTGCATACACAGTATCGTTACTGTTGTTGCTTCTAACACGAACAACAACTATTGATATGCATAGCGCACCCAACAAATGTGCCTTTTTAATTTAAGGTAAATTAACTTAAAGGTATCACAAAGGGAATACACGAATTCACTTACATAAAATGTACGTCAGACACTCATAGTCTTCAGTGGGGCTCTGTGGATCGTAAGAAGTACTTTCTCTTTATATTTCCAAATCTTCATTCCAGCCTGGAAATTTTATCAGCTAAGAACACTCAACATTTTTTGCTATCCATCAGTTAATTTTACCATTGAACTTCTGCAAATATACTAGGAATGTCAATCTTGGGGTCCCGGAATATCGGTATTTTTTCAGACCCGCCAATTTCGGGATTATTGCCTACAATGCCGGAATATTCGGCATCTGTAATTTCTGGCAATCTTCGCTCTGACTATTTTGAGACAAAATATAAACCGTTCTACAAAAAAGGTACTGAAATGTTAGAGCGGTGCTGGCGTGATTGCGCTGTTCTTGATGGAAATTACGTTGATGAATAAAGCAAATTTTCAACAAAAAAAAAATACTTGTTTTCTTTGTTGGGGCCGGGACTTTTCTGCCCATGTGTTAATATCTATTGTGAATGAAAAATAAGGAAATGTTTAAAGAGAAGAACAAGAAAGACTGAATACAATGCTAGTCTGCACTAAAACGTTCGTAATCACATTAAAATTTATGATATTCCGTAGCAGTTGAGAAATTGCAATTTAAAATTTTTTTTAAATAAATAATCACTTCTTAGTATCAGGGCAGCTAATACCCGTATTTGTTGCCTGTGGTCCACCCTTTGCTGATACAATTAACCAATAAGAAAATTAGCTGTTCACTAATCAGCGTAACAACCGTCTGTCATACCCCCACTTTAATCTGAATTAACTGCGCCAATAATCCCGATTAACGCCGCCGTCTGTCTAGGCCTAACTAGGCCTAATGCCTACACGAAAAAGTTGCTAGACAAATTTGTATGCGTATGATTTTGTAACTTCCTCTAACTTAAAGATTTTGTTGTCAAATTAAATATATAGCTGCACAGCTCACTCTAAGGCTTCTTTGTAGTCAACGATGTAGGAAATATTCATCACATATGGCACAACACGATTGATGTAATTTTTAGTCACAGTTGACGAATCAAACTTGTTGTAAATATCCATCACATATAAATGAAAATAAATTTATTTTTTTTAATTTAATTCAGTTTTTAATTTATATTTTATAATTTTTAATTTATATTTTATAATTTTTAATTTATATTTTATAAGATTTAATTTAAATTTCTAATTTTTTTTTAATTTATATTTTTGTATATGTTTAATTCATATTTTTTATAATTTTTAATTTACATCTTTTAATTTCTAATGTATACTTTTAAATTTTTATTTACATTATTATATTTTTTAACTTTTAGTTTATATTTTTTAATTTTTAATTAATATTTGTGTAATTTATATTTTTTCAGTTTATATTTTTTAATTTTTAAATTTTGTTTTTTAACTTTTAACTTTTAATTTATATTTTTAAATTTTTATATTTTTTTTATTTTATATTTTTATAATTTGTAACTTATATTTTTTAATTTATATTTTTTAGTTTTTATTTTTCAAGTTTTAGTTTATATTTTTATAATTTTTATTTTATATTTTTTTAGTTTATTTTTTGACATTTGTAATTTATATTTTTATTATTTAATTTATATTTTTCCGTATATATTTTTTAATTTTTAATTTGTGTTTTTATAATTTTTTAATTTATATTTTAAATTTTTAAATTTTTAGTTTATATTTTTTACTTTAAATTTTCTAATTTTCAATTTGAATTTTTATATTTTTTTAACTTACATTTTTATAATTTTTAATTTACCTTCTGCTCAAATATGAACGAGACGTTATCAATAAAACGGTCCGCGGATGACATACGGCAAAAAAAAATTTTTGTTTTTGGGTAGGACTGTTATAAGCTTACATAGCAAATTTCAGCGTGATATGTCACATAGTTTGTTTTCTGTGCTACTGTAAACAAGTCAAGCTCGAGTGTGTATTAATATTTTTAGTATTTCTAATTTATATATCTGTATTTTTTTAATTTGTAATTTTTAGTTTATATTTTTATAATTTGTCGCTTACTTTCTTTAATATTTTATAAATACTTATCCCATATTTTTACTATTCTTCGAAGTTTTGCAGCGCTCTCAGGATTGCAAGGTGATCACGCAGGCTATTTCGCTTGGGAAGCCATAACGAATCTCGATCATCATCTGACAAACTGAGTGCTCGAGTTTTCGCTTGCTCATCTTGCATTCATGCATTGATTTGTTCTGCTCTATTAATTCCGACTTTTCAGCGATTTGAAAAATTTGGTTTTTAATAATTTTTTTTTTCCAATTATGAGGGCGCGCGTGCGCTTTTAAGCTACCCAAAAAATATAAAATGATAAATCTTGAGTTCTGGTATTATTTTTCGATTCCTGCTTGTACATTTTTTGAATTTGAAAAACTACCTTTTGACCCCTTTTGCGCCAGTATACATAAAATGTAAAAATATTGACAGCATTTGAATATGTATTAGTGAAAAAATTTGTATGTATTAGTTTCCATTATTCAGTTCTACCCTACAATAAAAATGCGCAGCAAATGTGACAATCAATTACAACAATAACAAACTTACTCTGAATAGATGTACCTACCCCTTGAATGTTCGTGTTAACCGAATTTTCTAATTCGATATTTCTTAATTTTCTTTTTATATACTTATCAGCATCTGAATTTTTAATTACTTATAAACACACACACACATACATATAAAGTAGGCATAAATTATTTTTCTTCTACTTAATTAATGCGTAATAACTGTGTTGAGTGTGCCTGTGTGTCCATATCATGACTTGCATGTCATACATACATACATGCTTAAATACACAAAGTTCTAAGCTGGCGACGGCTGTGGGCGTTCATACAGCTACTTTTTTTTCATGTGATTGCGTGTCAACGTTGAGGGTTTAATGTGATTGCATGTGTGTGTGTGGGTGTGTATGACGCTGACACTTGCCTGCACTTGCATTACGCTCTGGGCGAGTGCGTATCAACTTTACACATGCGAATTTGCCTCTGTGAGTAGGTGTGTGTGTGTGCATAATAAATAAGAAATGCAAGCGAGAACATGCATACACATACACAGACAATGTACTCATGCACACTATTTGAAATTAGTTTTAGGAAAAGTAACTAAATAGTAAAATAAAATCTATTATGGCAATTTTGTTAGACCTGCAACTTGTACTTCTTAAGGAGAGCAGCTGGATTTTAAGAAATTTTTTTACATATACATATTTTTAGATATGATAATTATTAGATGGATTGGCCACATCATAAGAATGCCTAACGAAGTAATCAAAAAAAAAAAAGGTGTTTACTTTGCGTCCAATTTAAGGAAGAAAGAGATGTCTTCATGAGGGAGAGACTGAATTGTAGGAGGATTGTTGATGAAGCTATGATCCACCACAGATTGTGAAGCTAAGAGAGAGAGAGAGAGAGAGAGAGAGAGAGATTTTTATATGTTCAGCGTACTCTCTTTTAAGCGGTCACTTAAGGTTCTGAAAAATTTGTCCACTCATGGGAGGTGTCCACTTGTGAGAAAAGTCTAAAAAAAGTGTTATGGGAGGGTTGCGCGCTCAAGAGAACAAAATTAAATAACTAGGGTCTGTCAGACTCACGCACGGTAGAAGTGAAACTTCTAAGTTGGTTGTTCCATGCATGGGAGCCCCGGTTTAGATCTCTCCTCCCTCTCTCGTGTTAAATTCAGGTTTTCATATTTTTTTTTTCTATATCACTCCACATAAATTTGTACTATTTATTTTTGTCCTTATTAGCTTCAAATTTGACACTTGGGTGCAGTGTTGCACTTGACGCTGACATTTCTTTGCACTTCCAATGGTATTTTTTGCCTACTTTTGGCGCGTTAATCAATTTGCTTTGATCACCGAAACGGTTGAAATGTCATTTTACAACCTTCTACTTCAACTATCGTCACTCGTTTGGCAAACGCACTCATTGTATCGCTTCGTCTCCTCCATACCTACCATCTATTTACTTCACAGCAGTTTCTTATTGCTTTCCCGCTTACACACATTCAATCGGCGCTTTATCTGATACTCACACACAGCACTCATTTGCACGGGCTATGGCTATCTATAACACCCGTTGTCGGTTGTCGATTGTCGGTTGCCTGCATGTCGCCAGTCTACTTCAATGCTTACTTGTGTGCTATATACATTTCAGAACAGGCGAGAGTGGGAAGGAGCAGCTGCTCCTTGGCCCCGCCCATTTGACGGATTTCGGTAACGCTCCGAACTTACCGTTTCACTCGCCTATTTCCAATCTGCCTCGGGGCCCCCGACGCGCCTAAAGAAGTTTCACTTAAAAAAAAAATGCTTATAGATTCGTGGTGTTCACTGAAAAAAGTGTCCGCTCAAGGGAGATACAGCCTTAAGCGAGGTGTCCGTTAGGAGAGAGTACAGTGTATATATATGGTGAGCCATGTAAAATTTGCTTTTGGAATCGGCTATAAAAAAACAGTAATCAATATTTTTTCAAACTTTTTTTATTTTTATTTTGAAGACTGAACATTGTCATTTATGAATGAAAAATAATATCGTTTAAATGACTGCCACGACTGGCTTTACAGTAGGCCATTTGATCAAACCAATTTTTAAGCACATTTTCGAATGTTTAGGCTCCAATTTCATGAATGGCAACTTCGATTTCGTGTTTTAAACCATCAATCGTCTCTGGATGGTTCGCATAGCATTTGTCCTTAAAAATGGTTGGGGCTGTGATTAATATTGTTGGTTTAGGATAGCAGCTAGGTAATTGTAATAAATTAACAAATTCACTGTACGATTTTTAGTGATACTCACTGTATGTATGTATGCACATGAGAGTATTCTCCTAGTACAGGTTTATTTGAGAAAAAAATGAAAAACATACATAGAGAACTTGCGCTGATTGATTGATGAGAAAATTGTTCCAAAAATAAGGTTCACAAGGCTCGCGGTTACAGTAAATGGCGACCGTTACCGTGACATGCTCAACGAGTTTTTGGATTATTATTTTGGTAGATGGTTTTAGTGTTCGATATCTCGTAAAGTTTATGTTCGTTATCAAGGTGACATTTCACACTAAAAACACTTCTTCCTCAGTTTTTTGTTTGATCCATTCAGCTGAGAGTTACAGGGTGTTAACAAAGGGAGCCAACAAAGAGAAAATTCGGTACATTTTACAGGTTATCTTTGATAAATACGAAAACGCCAGCCAGGCCGCTGAAATTGTGAATGGTGTTTATGGTGCCGATACTGTAACAGCTAATTACGGACAATTTTGGTCTCGTCGATTCCGTTCAGGCATTTTTGATGCTAAACAATTTCGATAATGTCGATAAAATCACAGAAATAATCGGAGTTGACCGGCATGTTAGCAATCGTAGCATAGCCCAGGTGCTAAAGATCGACCATAAGTAGTCGTATTCATTTATTCATATATAGGGTGTTTTTTTTTAGAGGTTAGGTTTTCAAGATGAAATAAAACGTATATAATTTAATGTTAAGGCCAAGAATTTAGCTTTATTATAAAGATAAGGGTTTGCCATTATGTTTTAAAAATGATACCCATTCAACTAAAAGTGAGCTTCATCGCTGAACAAAATTTTCTTCGATGCGTCGCGCGAACCGAACCATTATTTTCGTAATAAATTTGCACGATTTGCAAACGTTGTTCAGGTGTAAGTCTATTCATTATGAAATGGCAAACCAAACTGAGCATAAATCAAGTGACAGCTGTCAAAAAGACCATCTACGAAATAAGTAGTGCCAACTTGAAAACCTAACCTCTAAAAAAAACTCCCTTTAGAAGATATAAAAAAATAACATTTCAAAACAATTGGAAAAAAAGTTAAGAAACAGATTTTTCTATTATCGACTATACAATAAATTTTCGGCATAGCGAAAAAATTTATTAAAAAAAAAAGATTGTTTTTCCAAACTTTTTATTTAAGAAAAAATCAACAAATTTGTATGAAATTTCACTCTTTTTAGTCAAAATTAAAAAAAAAAAACTTTGGATATGTAATTTCGGGATAATATTTTGAACAATTTATATAGTTTTTTTTATGATTGGTGTTAGTAAAAATTCTTCAAGGTAACTAATACTTGAAATTTTTTATATGGCGTAAGTGCACGACTCCGCCACAAAAAAATGCGAAACATTAAAACGATTTTTTAGCATCATCAAACTTTGCATTTGATTAAACCAAAATGTATTGGGATATGCACACTTTAATTAAACACAATTTTTTTTTCGATAAAAATTCGTTGAAGTTTTTTCAATATAAAATTTTTTTTCGACGAAAAAGTGCATGCCACCGCCAGAAAAAATGCGGTAAATTAAAACGATTTTCTAGCCTCATCAAACTTTCCATTGTATTAAACCAAAATTGAATGGGCTATGCACACTTCAATTAAACACAATTTTTTTTTCGATGAAAATTTGTTGAATTTTTTTCCATATACATATAAATTTTGTTTCGTCGAAAATTTGTTGAATTTTTTTTAATAATAAAAATTTTTTTTCGACGAAAATTTGTTGATTTTTTTTCAATATATAAATTTTTTTCGACGAAAATATGTTGAATTTTTTTTTAAGCTTGTACGAAGTTTGAAGCTTTAAGTTATATAGTTTTTGTTGTGCTATATACTTTTTTATTATATACTGTATTTATAAGCATAAGTAAATATCGAACTTTGCAATAAGTCATGCTGCTATTTTTCTGAACACAGGTGTGAAAAACTTTTAAAATATTTGTTAGATTTCGTTTTCATGCCACGTTTTAATAAACAATCAACAAAAGCTCGAAAGCTTTAAACAAAAAATTACCACAGAAGTATCTCTCAAAGAGAATCGACAATGTTTTACCACCCTAATGTCCATAACAGTAATGTGTGCATAAGAATACTTTTAATCATTCACGTGCTAGACAAGCAAACACACATAGAAGGGTACACTTGCTTCAGTATTTGCATGCTCGTAATACATACGCACACGCACCTACATATCGCACACCACATAGCATTTCATTGTTGTTTCAATCGCTGTGCGGTGCTTGCCTTCGAATTTATTTCTTTCACTGCCTTGTGTGCTTCAATGTATTTGGTATTTGCTATTTGTTGTTGTTGTGTTTGTTGCCTCGTGCCTGGTGTGCACATATTTTGCATGCAAATATTCAACTACAATTTCGCTTCGCCAAAACTCTCATACAAATGCATTTTAACATACATACAGACGCTTCTACGTTTCATGTATGTATATGTATATCTGTATGGGGGTATATAGTGACGGTGTATGTGCATACATATATATATTTGAGTGGTTGTGTATGTGCACGCCTGTGTGACTTTTATTTTACTTTGCCACTTCAGCGGCGATTCACCCTCGCAAACACACATACACACACAATCATGAATACAAGCTCACATATACATAGGCAAAAATGAATACGTCAGCTAGCCAGAGCTTATAAGTTGGCTGGGCAGGCAATGTCCGCCAATGCCCGATTTGCCTACAATCGAAACCTTCGAGAAGCAAACGCTTTCATACATTTCTACGCCAACACTGACACTCGTTCACGCACACGCATACGCCCACAAATACATTCATTTATTCATTCATAGCTGCAATGGACCTACCACACCCAACCACCCGCTCGAAAGCACTGAAAAGCCTTTGCGCCCTGTTCGCTTCCTTTTTATCCAGCTGTTGGTACGAGAGTAGGAATTTTGTTTTTGCGTATTTTTCGCGCTTCTCAGCTTTAGCGGGTATGCTTCCCAATTTATGTGCGTACATATAATACTTACCTATGCATGTATCAGTTGCGGCGACATGCGTTGGATGGTGTCACGTCGCGTCGTATACGCACCGCTTAAAGTGGATGAAGGCACAAATACATAGCGCATACATACTTACATACAAGCATGCAATATGTATATGTATGGGTGTGTATATAGCGCACGCGTTTATGCCAATGCTTAACTAACAAACGAAGAAACATATCTACGCTGTTAATACGCTGCTAGCACAAGCTATCTACCCCTCACTACCACCCTCCCTCGCTCATTCTCCATCCAAAAACACGCAAACAACACTTCATTCGGCGTCGTTGCTTCGGTCTACTCTGCGCGCTCACTTGGTTTACTTGAATTCACTAAATATATTTATATGCATACTTTGTGTGTGTATGTATGTTAGTGTGTAAGTATGTAAGCGCATGGTGTGCTGGCTCGTGTACTTTGCCTGTTTCGTTGCTTTTGCACTTTTATCGGCCTCATTCGCTGCCACTGCCAAATGCTATTGTTTTATTTTTTGTTATTGTTTTGTTTTGATGTCGTTTTGCTTTTGCTCTCTTTGAGTTTGACGCCTTTACATTTGTTGGTGTGTTTTGTTACCTCGTCTACTCGTCTGTTCAGTTGTTATTTTTTTTTGCTTGCTTGACTTTGTATGTATGTAGATGAGCGTAATTTTGCATGCAAGCCTAAATGTATGCAACGCAAATGTCGCTTCACATGGCCCACTGCCATTTATCACCACCACCTTCGTCACATTTATGCTCGTGTCGTAGACTAATGTGTTTGTATATTTGTGCGCATATTTAGCGGCGGTGGAAGGTTTATGCTTTTTAGAAGGCGAAATGAATTCCATCCATAGGAATATTTTGCGGGTATTAGTATTTATATATACTAGTATTTATACACACTCGTAGGCACATACTTTTATAGACCTTGCCCAATTAAAATAATTTCGGTGGTATTCATGTCTCCATGTCAGGGTCCTTGAGAGCGTTCACTACTTTTTGTACAACCAGAGAACCCAGGTGGACCATAAGAGAGTTAAAAAAACTAATAATCGGGGGAAGAACAAACAAACAAAGTATTGAAACAATATTTTTAAAAACTCATTACTATGGAACTGGACTTCTGAGTTCTCCTGAATTGTAGTTGGTTGCATAATCTCAACTCTAGCTCAACTCACCTCTAAAAATATAAGATTATTAATTCTCTATGCAATGTCAATGCTTTATTTCAGCACTCTTTTTTAAGGTTTTTGATTGTCTAAATAACAGCTTTCAAGGTAAAGAAAAATTAAATGCAAAAAAATGGGAAATTTGGGAAAAACTGAAAGTGTTTTTTATGGAATTTTTATATGATATACAATACAGTGCAGCCTCTTCTAACGGACACCTCTATTAGGAGGACATTTTTTCTAAACTAAGTTTTAAGTACACATTTCAGAACAAAACTACTCTCTCTTAAGGGGTCCTGGTGGCCTATAGCTCGAAAATTTAGAGCATTTTAAAGATTTTTTTTTATAATAAAAAAAATGAAAAACGATATTACATTTTTTAGGCTTTTTATTTAACTTATTTTACGTACAACAATGAATTTTTTTTTTAAATTTGAATAATTTAGAATGTAGTTGACCCTCCTGAGAAATTGGACCTGGACGGAGAATTATTAGTCAGTATGACTGTAGCTACATATGCCCAGTACTAGAATAAAAAAAAAATAACAAAATGGCGCGGTTTTGAATTTGACACTCTAAAAATCGGATTTTACCAGTTTTTTAATCAAAAAAATACGAAATAATTGAAATATGTAGGTAATAATGTGATTCTAGTACGGGCGATAGCCATTGATGTTGTGAACAACGTATCAAAATTTCAGACGATTCTGCTTAATAGTTTTTTGTTTTTTTTGACAACGCCAGACCAGAAAAAGTATTAGGTGCGCAACTAAGTTCTCGCTGTTTTTTTTGATGAAAATACAACTTTATTCTGAAAAAATGGTTACAAGTGAATCATTGAAAGTATTGCCCATCGCTGGCTACTACTTTTTCCCATTTTTCTGGTAGATCTCGTATACCGTCGTGGTAAAACTGTTCATCTTTCGAGTCTATCCACGGATCAAGCCATTTTCTGATGTCTTCATATGAATGGAACTGCTGGTCAGCTAGCCCATGTGCCATCGATCGGAACAGGTGATAATCGCACTGCGCAATATCTGGAGAATATGGCGGGTGGGGTGGGATTTCCCATTTCAGTGTTTCCAGGCAGATTTTAACGGGTTTGGTAACGTGAGGCCGAACGTTGTCATACAGTAGAATCACTTTTTCATGCCTCTCCGCGTATTGCGGCCGCTTCTCGCGCAGTGCTCACGGGAATGTTCGGCCGAGGCGACGACGTAGAAGCATGACCGGGCAGTCCCCATGACTCTGTTTTCTTTTGATTGCTGTAATGAGTCCATTTTTCATCACCCTTCACGATACGATGAAGAAAATCCTTCCTTTTTGCCGCTGGAGCAGTTGTTCACAGGCGAAAACTCGTTTTCAACATCCCTTGGTTTTAACTCCTAAGGAACCCAAGTCCCCTGTTTCTGAATCATTCCCAAAGCATGCAATCGCTTGGAAATGGATTGGCGGGTAGCTCCTAATACTGAAGCAAGCACTAATATATCGAAGACGTCTGTTTACCATATGTACTTGGTTTATGACGTTTAGGTTATGTTAGAATCGACTTAGTTGCGCATCTAATATTATATTTTCTAGAAAAACGAGTTTAAAGTTTGAGATATAGGAGCGCGTGGACCGCTCTCTACCTAGTTAGTGGGCTGTAGAAGCTATAGTATTGGGAATTTCCGAATGAGAATTTCGCAGTATATTCTTAAGATTCTATACTTTCGAAATATCGAAAAAACAAAAAATTCATTTTGTTTAATTTTTCGACAACCGGGCCCCCTTAAGCGGACACTCTCTTGGCTGGACGCTCACATTTCTTTTTAGTAAAATTGATACAAAATCCTCTATTGAACGGATGAAAACTGCTTATGAAAAGACATTCAGATCTAACAGAAACATCTGTAGAGCGGATATGAACTCGGACTTGAAAATAATTTTTCTGTTCGGGAATTAGCCAGTAGGTAAGTTTTGCTAATCAAGCCTTGCAGATAAAAAATAATTAATTCAGTACATTTGGTATAATGCCATCACTGTATAAAGCTGACGAGACAGGTCTTTTTTTTCAGAGCAAATTTTGTGCAAATATGGTAGGAGAAAAAAAAAACCGCCTGTTATTGGGAAAGCTGCTCGTTCAAGAGCGTTTGCGTCAGTTGATATTAAAAAATGTCCTATAAATTGGCAATCAAATAAAAAGGAATTGATGACATGTTCAGTGATGACAAAATGACTGATGGAATTCGACCGAAAAATGGAGTTGAGAAACCGAGAAATGGAGTTGCAAAACAGAAAAATATGACTCCAATAAGGAGTTGCTTAATTCGACCAACGAGTTCCCAATCGAGCTCCTCATTAAACGCAGACGATTTGGTTGGATCGGCAACACTGTGTGCTAAGATGTCGGCGAAGAAGGTGTTAGGAACCGTGCAAGATCAAAAATCTCTTGGCGACGAATGGTTGTTAAGGACTTATCCAGCTGAAATAAAATACAACCTAGAATTATTTCAGCCAACTTGCTCACAATCGAAATGATTTAAATACTTTTGTACTGGCGCTACGCTCCAACCGAAGTTAAAGGAAATTATATGTAGGGATATATAATACGTCTTAAGTTGTCCAGCTATTAGATCAAGGAGTGATTCGGAATTTTAAAAATTATTATCGAGACCTTCAAGTTAAGCTAACCTTATCCAAGCTTGGCTTGGTTAAACGAGTTATAAATGTCTTAAAGGGGCCATGTTATTATATAATATGAGAGGAGTTTGAGTAGACCTTGGACCGGTCTTATAGTATCATCCCATCTCACTGTGACGGGTCTTGAGCAATTGTGTTGTCAAGATCTGGTAGCGGCTGAAGTGTGTTATAGGGGTAGACGCGGATGGTCGAAGTTTGTGATTGTATCTGCTTATTTTCCTCACGATGCTCTGGAAGAGCCATCACCTGGGAAGGCCACCAATCTCGTGAGGTTCTGTGAGCGACGCAATCTGGGCTTAGTTCTATGTTGCAAGGCTAATGCCTAGCATACAAGCAGCAGCAAGTGCAATGGACAGTGCTGCCGGCTATTCGAGGTTATCGCTTCCTCTTGCCTAGACATATATAACAAGGGCACACAGCCTACGTTTGTAACTGCCTTCTTTCAGACTGAAAAGTCTCGAACGACTGGTGAAATTGCGCATGTGTCAGAAGTCGCTGAAGGCTCACCGTCTGTCTCCATTTCAGCATGCCTATCAAAGTGGAAAATCCTGCGAGTCGGCACTGCAAAACCTTGTTGCTAGGGTACAGCTGGCCATCGACAGGAGGGACCACGCTATCGGCATCTTTTTAGACATAGACGGGCCTCTTTTGACAGTATGTGTAGCTCTGCTAGTAGGCACGGCGTAGACCGGGTGCTAGTAAATTGGATTCGTTCGATGATGATCCAAAGAATCGTCTCGTTATGAGCAGAGGAAGATCTGCTGGTGTCATCTGGGGTTAATAGAGATTGCCTCCAAGGCGGTGTGCTGTTTCTATTGCTCTGGTGCATGGTAATCGATCCTCTACTCATCACCTTAAACGATTCGGGAGTCTACGCACAAGCATATGTGGACGATGTTGCCTGTTTGGTAACAGGCCCTTCGCTTATGAACATCTGCAGGAAAGTGCAGAAAACTCTGGATCTGATTGACACTTGGTCCTGTGCGAATAGGCTATCGGCAAAGACTGGTATTGCCCTCTTCACCAGAAGGAGGAAGCTTGATGGACTCGTTCTGCCTAAGCTAAAAGGAGTCACAATCCAGCTATCCAAGGAAATTAAATATCTTAGGGTAATCCTCGATAGTAAGCCCCTCTGGAAATCACACGTTGAAGCAAAGACATCCAAAGCACTGACAGCCTTCTGGCAGTGCAAGAGGTTTTTTGGAAAAACGTGGGGTCTTTCTTCTTGCAAGGTCCTATGGATCTACACGGCTATGATAAGACCTATTATCACCTATGCATCAGTGGTCTGGATGAGCAGACTCTCTCTCGAGGGAGTCAGGAGCACCTTATCGAGACTACAACGTACTGTGGCCATCTGTTGCGTTGGAGCTTTTCCGACTACTTCTGGCCCGGCATTAGATGCTCTGATTAGTCTACCACCACTTGATGTTTTCATCTAAGGAGAGGCCTTGATGGCCATTTGCAGGCGGAAACACAATGGGAATTGGTACAGCCCCTCTTTGGCACTGGACAACAGAGTAGGCAAGGACTTCGATCCAATGGTCCTTGCCAAGCCCCTTGACTCCATGCCATCCAGAGTCGTGCTTGACAAGATATACAGTGGGGTGCTGCCAGAGGCTCAACTGTGGTCAAACTCAGAAAATGAGCCCGGCAAACACTGTTTTCGCATTTTCACGGATGGTTTCAGGATCGAGCACGGCTCCGGCTCTGGTGTCTACATGGAATCCAGCAGGACAAAACTGTACTTTGCCTTTGGGATGCATGCATATGTGTTTCAAGCGGAGGTGTATGCTGTTCAAGAAGCGATGAACTTTGTTGTGGAAAACAGATGGAGAGGGAGATCTATATGTGTCTGCAGCGACATACAGCCCCCCAATCACTTCAAGGGTAGTCGAGTCCTGTAAATCCAGGCTGAACTATGTCGGCAGACATAATAGCCTGATGCTAACATGGATCCCGGGACACGTGGATATCGCGGGTAATGAGACCTCTGACTCTTTAGCCAGTCTGGGCTCTGAGGCCATTTTTTTTGGCCCGGATCCCGTTCTGCCACTCCCTTCTGCAACCATCAAACCCTCGGTTAACAAACGGGTTGCTCTAACCCACAAGCGAGCTTTGCTGCAGATGGAGAAAACTGATGTTAAATGTCATGTCCCACCGACTGTCACTAAGCAGAGGGGACTATAGGAGTCTGGTTGAACTAATGATGGGCCACTTTCTATGGGCACAGCACATGGAAAAGGTGGGTGTCTCAGACAGTGCCCTCTGCCCAGCATGTGGAGAGGAGGATGAGACGACGGACCACTTTCTGTGCGTCTGCCCCGCCTTCGCTCGAATCAGGCTTGAGGTCTTTTTGAGGTCTTTGGCACTGATATGTTAAGAAGCGACTACCTTGGCTCCTTGGCACCACAATACCAGATTTCTTCGGAGGTCGAGTAGATTTAAAGAAAACTAAAAAGGGAACCCGAGTGTAGTACAATGGATTTAATTGTGTCTGAGTGCTGCACTTGCAAGTCTGCCCCGACAAAAAAAACTGCCAGAAAGCAGGAGGTGGTTGATCTCACCCTATCAAACTCAATACTTGGGTGACCAGTCAAGAACTGGAGAGCTCTTGTCGAAGATTCGTGCTCAAACTACAGGTACATTGTGTTTCAGTGTGGCAAGAAGGCACAATTGCCATTGCCCTCTAGAAACCTCAGAAAAACAGATTGGCAGAAGTTTAGGGGGGCGCTGCGGGACCTTGACGTGGCGCCACCAAGACTTCAGAAAAAACAGTCAATTGAGGCGGCTGTTGAGAAACTCAACGCTGCCTTAACTGAATGTTTTGAGTCAGCCTGTCCAGTTCGACCTCTCCTTGAGCGGACTCCCGTTCCTTGGTGGAATCGAGAGCTCCAGATATTGAGGCGTGAGTCGAGAAAACTTCTAAATCGGGCCCTCAAGACCAACCTTGCTAAGGACTGGGAGCGATACTGTGATGTTCAGAAAAACTACAAGAGGCTTATTCGGGAATCGAAAAGAGCTTCTTATAGGGAATTCTACAGCGGCATTGAATCTCTGAGTGACACTGGGGAAATTGGTAACAATATTTGAAAATAATAAAAGTGTAAGTATTTTTTTTTTAATTTGTTTATTTTGTTTTTTGTATTTTGTGTCCTTTTATTATAAATGTCTTACTTGTGTGCTCGACAGCAGCATTTCGATTAATGATTTGACATTTCGTCTTTAAGAAGACCCAAGCAGCGCAACAAACCAACAACTATTCAAAGGTGTTACTAATCCACTAATAATAGAAAAACTCCTATGGCAGACTTACCACAAATGTGTTCTAAATGGCAAATATATTGATTTTCTTAAGGGTGAGAAATGCTTTTTCCCACGGTCTAATAATACGTCAAAAGTAGAAGGTAGCAACCCTAGTGTGAGCCTACAACAATTTCTCATACATGACTTTGCCATTTAGAAGTTCCAGCAATGACTCCTCTTGTGTACAGATTACAACTATTTTTTTTTTTCAATCATAACTCCTGCGCCACTTCACCTAAATTCCAGGCTCAACCAGACAGCAACCAACAAATCCAGCTGTCAAAGATTTCTGCTGCAAAAAACGAGTGTCAAAAATTGGAATTTATAACGGACCAGCAGTCAAGTGCGGCCGAGCTGCGAGTAACGGGCGCTGTGTCATAATTGTTTGCGAATAATTTTTCGCTCAGTGCCAGACATGACAATACAAACAATTTTCCACCAATTAAATCCAGAACGAATGTATAATTCATAACAAAGTGGCAGTTGAGTGCCAACTGATCGACTGGCCATACAAAGGCAACACAGAAATAATTTACAAATTCGAGGCAAAAGAATTAGCAAATAATAACAACGGCACCAACAACCACAATCATAGGGCATGCCGCATGCGCCACATATAAAGTATATAAGCTTAGTCATGCGGCAACAATGTGACCCCAACGGCAGCGGCAGCAGCAGCATCGAGGCTGGCGAAGTAGGCGCCCAAGCGCCCAAGCGTCCAAGCGCCAAAATGCCATTAAATGATTTCGGCCAAAAAGATCTGTAGCAGACATCGGCGGCGATCGCCAAATCACTCAGTTAGCGCACTGGAGCCAGCCACACGACAACAACGCCACTGTTGTTGCCGCCGACTACGGCAGTCGTGGATGGGCGATTCATTGATTGTTCGGTTGTGGTGAGCACGCAGCATTAGGCCGGTGCCACCAACTCTACATGACAATAAAACTGAAAAACTGGGACAACCTGTGTTGAAATCGCTTATTAAGTACGTGGGCTTACAAACAAAAACAATCGCAATCGCAATCGCAACAACAACAACAACAAGCCCAACAACACGACACGACAACAATGGACTTGCAATATGAAACTCATAAAACATTGCTGCCACCACCACCACCATCACCATCACCACCACCATTGGTGCATTTGTGGCAATCCTCGTTGTTGCTGTTGTTGTTGTTGAGCTAGAATTTTGAATTTCGCATTGAAAAGGTATGAACACATTTTTGTTTGTTTTTCGGCGAACTTGCAAACCTAGCAAAATGGGCGAGGAAGTGCTCGTAAAAAGTAAATGTGCGCACAATGCCTGGCTGCCTATGGGCCGAAATGCTGGGCTTACCGCGAGTGGCGGCGAGGTATGCACCATTACCCGATAAATTTGCAGCCCGAAGCGGGTATATTGGCGGTGAGTGGCGGCTTGCAGACAGGCTGCTTGCCGCGTGGATCAGCCAGTGTGGATCGCCGCTTTGGGTCATGTGCAGTGGCATTGTCTGGTGTGTGGCGCGCATTAGAGGCATTTACGTATTTTGCATGCAAGCCTATGCACACTCACACACACAAACACACGAGCGAAGGTGTGCATGTATATGTATGCTGTATGGGTTTACTCAGCCTTTATTTTCATTTACGTTCAAATACATTTTTTAAATGCAGGGCGCGGTTTTTCTTCGTAGGTACATATTTATATGTGCGCTGCCGTATTTTTTGGTTACTTTTTAGAATTTTTTTATTTCTATTTTCATACCTGAATTCATGTTGAGGCGATTTTTGCACAGCATTTAAAACGTGACGCTGCTATTGTTGATTTGCGCTGTTGCGGCATTGTTTTGGGTCGTGGGAGGTAGTTGAACTATAACACCAACATGATTTCAGAAATGTTGTATCAAAAGTTCTTAGCATAGAATGTGTGTTATATTTTTAGATATACATATTATAGCAGCGCCACTTTTGCCAGCAAACGTTTTTGTTGTAATAGAAATATGATATAATTTAGTGGCCAATGACGCCACCGTTACTTTAATATCCACGTTAAAAGGCGTGAAAGGAAAACAATTAGCGGATCTGAAAAAGAAAAATTCAAGGCAAACCACTGGCTAATTCACTGAGTCTAATAATGAAGTATTCAGTTGCGATCGAAAGACAAGCCAAACATTTCCCGACCCCACATCATTGCCCAGCGCGGGAACTCAAACTTGCTGAGGATATTGGAATGAGCATATTGTCCGAAAGCATTTTGACACTTCATAAAATCCAACAAAACCTGCACGAGTGTATCAACTGGATGATAAAGTAGCGAATTCTCCTCCTGAGATGTCACAATTTAAACAATTTAATTTGAATCAAATTATGTTTGCGACAATGGTCACTCTTATGCTGTTCCCTAATCTGCTCAGTTTTCATCGCTTAATTTTGATAATTTGGATCTCTCAACTGGGAATATCGTAGATGCAATTTCAACTTTGAAACTTTCATCTCAAATTGATGTGGATGAGCTTTCGGTACTTCTCTTTAAGAAGTGTCCCATTATAGCAACTTTTCTAAAGCTTATTTTTAATAAATCACTTGCAGCCGGAATCTTCATTGATGATTGGAAAGTGACGCTAAGAATACTGGGCGTAACTATAGACTCACTTTAACGCTGTCCACTACTTCCAAATTATTTGAAATTACTATTAAAAAACTCAATTTTTTTACAGATTATTATTTTTTATAGTTTTAGGCGTATTTCTGTGGAAATCAATTTTAAAAATTCCCCATAGATACAAAGTTATGGTAGAAAGTGTAACTGTCCGACGAGAGTTTGATGCGCACAGGTAGCTGCCCTCCGTTTGGGGGAGGCACTGTCTGCATGATTACTCATACAGTTTTTAATATTTTTTGATGCGGTTTCTTTTTAAATATTCAAAAGTGTTTTTTCTACTATATAGTCTGTCGAGCCGGTTTTTTTATTTTTTATAAAGAAGATATTTTTATTAAAAAATTTTATGAACATAATAAAGTGTGACATTTATGACGTAAAACGCATACTTTTTTTAAAAATGCCGTAAATTGCAAAATTTTTCGAAATTCAAAAATCCGGCTTGACAGACTATAACTACAACTTTATTTTACAAGTTTTTTTTACTTGCTACAGATCCTTCAACATTTCAAGGAGAAATGATGCAGACCGTGAAGCAACTTTTTTTTCATTGTACTTTGTACTTTCGGTCACGTGATTTTTTATATACCAATTTTTGTAAAGGAAAATTAAAATAAATTTTGTTTAAGGTTAAGTCTATCGTCTATCCCACCTACAAACAATTTTTCTCTTAGCGCAATTTTGGCGCTGCTGGACGTATGTAACCTCTTAAAGAAAAATTATACTTTGCTACGAAATGTCTAATTTTTTAAAATCAGCATGGTTTTGTAACGGATACGGCACTGTTTCCAACCTGGCCGTTTTCAATGTGTATTATATTGCATCATTTTCGTGTGGGCTTCAGGATGATTGCATCTACACTGATTTCTCCAAGGCCACATACAATTTTATTGTTTAACCTGGGCTCTTTTGGCTTTCACTCGGTTTTCTTTTATGCTTAAAATCTTATCTAAGTGAAAGGAGTTGTCTTGTTACAATTAAGGGTGAATCTTCCGCCCCTTTTATTGCCATTTCTAGGTTACCTCAAGGGAGTGTTTTGGGCTCTCTACTATTTGTCTTATTTATAAATGACATTATCTGATGCTTTTCATCTGCCGCTAAACACCTATTATATGTAGACGACTTACAAGTTTTTGCCTCTATAAGAAACTGGGATGCCTCAACTTAAATAATATGTCGCATCGAAATGGCAATATCCGCATTTCTTAAATAAGGCAAAGTCGTAAAATGTCGCGACTTCAATCTTCAACTAAAAATGCGCTTCATAAAATGCTATGTATGGTCAGTTTTTCTAAATGGCGCGAAAAAATGGGCCATAAACTCTCCGACATGAATAGACTCCAAACATTTGAAATGTGGCTTCTTCGGAGATCGCTCAAGATACCATGGGCCGACCACGTTTCCAATGAAGAATTGGAGAGTAGAGTTCACGGCGACAGGCAACTAATAAAGTGCATCAAACGACGAAAAACTTCATATTTGGGGCATATTCTACGGTTCACTGCCATATGGTTGAGGAACATAAGGCAGTGGACCGGTATACAACGTGTGAGTCCCCTCTTGGAAGCAGCTAGCGACCACGAATTATTTTCAAATATAGTTCAAAATGTAAATTAAAACAAAAAAAAATAATAATAAAAAAGAGGTTGTCTGTAAAGTCGGTTTACTGACGATAGTTTAACGTGACAACGTCATAAGAAAATATTGATGGAATGGTTGCAATTTTCAAAACAAAATTTTAATTTTATTTGTTTGATAGATATTTTGTATGGATATAGAGGAGGAGGTAAATGGAATTGCAATGGAATAGGTCAAGTTACATTTACACAATCGTGAAAAATGACGAAACATTTATCAAATTCATGAAAGATATGTTCAATTTCGATTGTGCATCAGACGTTAATAAGTCAACAACACTAAGAGGCACCATCATCGATTTGCCTTTTTCAAGTCACTTTAAACTCGAAACACTCCTTTTCATTTCCTACTTTTTCTATCATCGTCCTATTCTCAACAGAGAAATGGTTCATTACCATGCACACAGGAAGAAGCCATATGCAAATACAAGTATGTGAATTTATATACAAATGCGTATATATATACAAATATATACATATATATGCTCACTCAAGTAGGACAGAGCCAGATGTCGAACGTTGCCGAACGCGGGGGCCGATTGTGCTCTTTGTCGTTCGTTCCGCGCTCTCGCTTGCAGTTCAAGCACATTAGCTAACATTTGCTTGCGTACGGAATAGATTCGTATATTTGATATGTCCATATGACTTGTATGCATCGTTACATATAGATATATTCTTTTTGAAAATTGCGCGAAATTGTATATGTATATGCATGTTTATATACATATATTAGTATACAACATATCTTATAAGGTATATGGTAAATATTACCATACATTTTTTCCTTCATATATAATAAAAAAATTAATAAAAATAACATTAAAACAACAGGTATTATTAACAAACTTGGTTTTATTTTAAATTCTTCAAGTGAATCAAATTAATAATAATCAATAAGAAGGCATATGCAAATACAAATACGTGAATTTATATGTGTACATATGCGCATATACATACGCTCACTTAAGTAGGGGAGAGCAAGATGTCGAACGTTGCCGTTCGTTTGCTTTGTTCGTTCCGCGCTTTCGCTTGCAGTTCATTCAAGGTAACGACAATGAGCAAGGTAACGACACATTTTTTCGTGCGTGCAGCCGGCTAAATCGAATTATAAGACGTTATCACGTCAAAAAACATAGGAAACATTTTTTTTATTACTTTTAAATTATATATTTGCTTACATTCGATTATATGTATATATATACATATATAATTGGCGCGTACACCCATTTTAGGTGTTTGGCCGAGCTCCTCCTTTTATTTGTGGTGTGCGTGTTGATGTTGTTCCTCAAATGGAGGGACCTACAGTTTGAAGTTGACTCCGAACGGCAGATATTTTTTATGAGGAGCTTTTTCAAGGCAAAAATACACTCGGAGGTTTGCCATTGCCTGCCGAGGGGCGACCGCTATTAGAAAAAACTTTTTCTTAATGTTTTCATCTTTCACCGAGATTCGAACCGACGTTCTCTCTGTGAATTCCGAATGGTAGTCACACACCAACCCATTCGGCCACGGCGGCCACATTCGATTACGAATAGCAAATAAAGAAGAAGAAGAAGAAACTCAGAGAATGTGCTTAAACTCTAGGCTGACCTTAATGAACTTATTTCTTGAAGGGCATATTCATGTAACTCTTTGAATTAAAAAAACATTTTTGAAGTTACTCTAAATCTCTTGATATTCCACAATCGTCATATTACATATATCTCTATAATGTACTCCAATATGCGGAAGAGGTCAAAGACCTTGGAGTAATTTTCAACTCTAATTTTTCATTCTCAAGTTATATAAATTATATTATCTCTCAATTCTCAGATTCTCAGACACTTACACGAAGAAAATAATATTTACTACTGTTACTACGTTTGCGCGTTCTGGGTTGGAATATGCTTCGTTTATTTGAAACCATTATCACTATGCTATCACAAGAATAGAATGGACACAAAAGATGTTTCTTAAATATGTCCTAAGGTTTTTAAAATTTTCTGTCTCATGTCCCTCCAGAGCTCCCGCTTGTTATTAATTGGATTAAAAGCGCTTGAGTTCAGAAGGTCGATTCTATCGTTTTCTTTGTGCTTAATTTAATTTCAAGGCGACATTTATTCTGCGTTTCTCTTATTTCACTTTCTTATTCCGGTAAGAACTTTACGAAGCTCTTACCCTTCTTATCTCAAGATGTTCAAAACGAAATTTTGAGTCCAATGCACCTATTATTCGGACTCTGCGCGAATTTAATGAGATCTCGAATACTGTATCGTTAGATTTTATAATAATTAAATTAATTAGAAATCAATTTTCTTCTTTGTTGGACCTTTTAATTCGCTAATATAATCGTATAATTTTTAATAAAACTTTTATTTTAAATAAAATAGTATTTTAGTTTTAGCTCGTTTTATTTCTTATTATGTTAATTTATTATCTATATTAGCACTAAATCAATAAGAACCTTTGTGCTTTTGACTAAAATTTAAATAAATAAATAATTAATTAATTCATTAAAAAATAAATAAATAAATCCATAAATAAATAAATAAATTAATTAATTAATTACTTTATTCTACTAAAAACTTTTTTCCGAATGAGTTGACTATTCAAAGGTTTGTGAAAGTATTTCAATAAATTGGTTCTGTCGGGGATAGAAAAAGACTGGCTCACCAGAAACCTCTAATTTTCTAAAGTGCGCCCCCTCATTCGTCTATAAGGTTGGCCGTGAATTGGCGCCGATGCAAAAACTGTTGCAAAACGCAAAAAAACGCGACGAATGTTCGGACGATCAAGCCACGACAGCATCATTTCCTGTCCATGTGTGAGGAATGTGTATGCTGCTACAACAACTGAAACAACAACAATGACCTTTCAAAGTCAATAAGACCCCTTGCGAGGGAATTTAATGTTTCCGAGGGGTTGTCCATGAAAATCTCCGGTAAATGCACAGAATATAGTTTGCGTCGGAGCAAACACGAGAGCAGCAAGTTTTTCGATTAAAACGTCTTCTAAAGATAATGAAATACCCTGAAGCGCCTGAGATGTTGTGGTTTTTCCTGGCAAAAAAAATGTTGACCAAGACCAAAATACCAACCGTAGAAATTACAGAGGGCTATGTTCTAATTCTACAGAGAACCCTGTTTTCTGTTGTCATACACACGAAGTTACCGGTCACTGCGTTAGGTGTTGTGAGCAACAAAGGACATGCGATGCCACACAACACTCACAACACTTCTTTAGTCAAGGATTTCGCGTGAATTCCGCTGCATATATCGAGGTTCTAGAGCCAATAGTGAGACCCTGAATTGCTAGTGGACGCGATCATAGCCCATATAAGTTTAGGAAGACAATGATCTTTCACACAAAGTGATGGCTATATAAGATTGGATGGCTGAGAATTTCCATGACCAAATAGTACAGATCTTATGGCCGCCTACTCCCCTGACTTTAATCTCCTTCTTTACTACGTATGGGGCTCAGTTGGGCCTCGTAACACCATTTTTTCTGTGAAGACTGCAATTAATACTGTTATTGTCGATATGATCCGGGCATTTGATTCCGGCATGCAAACGTTTCGGGACACGGATCGAGGCGAGTATTGCAGCGAATGGAAGTTTCATTGCATGATTTTGTAGATACATATACAATAAGTTAATGTTGTGCAAAAAATACGTCAAGTTTCATTAAATTTTATGCCAAATAAAATCTAATTAGTTTTACTTTCAAGCTGTCCTCAAATACCGTACGTGCTGTACGAGTATTTCCTTTCGCTCATACCCAATCAGCAGAAATTTTTGTTTGCAATTTCCATGTTCGCACAAACTCACCTTTTACTTGGCATACTTTTCGGCGTAATCACATGGCCTTGACCGAATTACAACGAACAGTGACTTGCATATGCGGTGTAAATTGAAATTTCTATATTTCGCTTCATCATTTCTGTATTCAAGTGAGCCAGAAAAAGCAATTGCTGGTAAAATTGAGTGTCAAGTGTGTTTTCTAAGGTGTGAAATATTCAAGAGAGTAAAACAAATGGTCGAAGTGATATTCAATAATCTGTCGCTTACAATAATAACGGTGAGATTTATGAAATTGAAATTAAAAAGCAAAATAGCAGAAATGCCTAAGAAAACCAATAGTAAAAGCAAAAATAGTAAAGCAAAAAAAGTTTCAAGTTCATTAAAACGATAAAATGTCAAAGAGGCAGTTAATCAATTAAAGCGCATTGTGAAAAATAAATTAAAAATTTGTTTGTTGGAATTTTTAGCAGCGTAAATCAAGTTGTCAGAGGGGAAGTGTCAGCAAAACGAAAAAACTCTGCATTGCTGGCAAAATTAAACGCTGCAGTGTAACAAATTTGACTGAAAGTCATTCAAAGTACTCAGTCTCGCCGGCGCATTTATTATTAATGAACTGATTGCAGCTATTAGCAACAGGAGTAGCGACACAGTTTGTCAGCAATCAATATGCAGATGTCAAAAAAGAGATCAGTCAATTTTATTTTAAGGCAACCACAGCTCAAGTGGCTCATGCGAAATTCACTAAAATTCAACGCGCCAAGCAATAACAACAATCAACAACCTCACCAAATAAATGAATTTTAATGACTTGAAAGCGCGAAGTTCACAAAATGACATTTCAAATGACACAACAAAAAATATTGCGAATGAGGGAGCCTAGCAGGCAACCGCAGTTAGCGCAGATTTGCATCACCTGCGGCTAGGCCGCGGAATTTGAGGACATTTTGTTTTTTTTTTCGCTGGCTTGCTTGAAAATCATTGAAAAGAGTGGATCAACAGCTGTTTAAAACTCACTCTATTGTGACACTGCCAGCTATGGTATTTTGTGGTCAAAAAGGTCATAGAAATTCAGTATCAAATCTCTGCGGTACGGACGAAAATGGATCACTTTCTGATTGGCAAACGCGGTTACGGAATATATCAATTTGATCAAGGATCCGTGTGGAGTTGCTAGTCTCCCATCGGATGCGTCTCCGGGTGGCGGATAGGCGAATTAGCGACATATATGTAGAGTAGGTGGGAAATAACCTACCACCCGCGGACCAAAATAGGCAAATAAATTTGTCATCGATTGGAAAAAAATAAAAGCAGCTAATTCAAGAAAGCATTTTCGACAGAATAATGCACTAAGCCGCGCTTTGTTTACTAAATTTTGTTAAGAAATTTCGAGAAGTTATCAGAGTAAAAGACAACTTAAGTTCTTCTCAAGTTTGTTCCGTCCGTTCAAGCGATTATAAAAGCCTTTACACCCTTTTCGGGGCTTTGACCGAACTCTTCTTTCTATTTATGGCTTGCAAAAAGGCTCTGAAAGTGTTCTATGCGGAAGTGGAAGGCCTCATCTGCGTTGGAAAGAAAAGGTGGGGGAGGATTTGGCTTCACTTGGTGTGTCCAATTGGCGCCGGTTAGCAGGGGAGAGAAACGACGCGTTTTGTTAAACTCGGCCAAAATCGCGTAAGATTGAGAAGAAAAATAAGTCTTGGTATTTTCCACAAATGGAGGGGCCTACAGTTTTATGCCACCTCCGAATGGCAGAAGGTTTTTTATAAGGAAATTTACCATGGCAAAAACATACTCGGAGGTTTGTCATTGTCTGATAAGCAGCGATAACCATTAGAAACAACTTTTTCAATGCCTGGGACTTGGAACCTGTGCACTTCCGAATACTAGTCTGCACAAACCATTTGGTTATAGTGGCCACTGAGACATTAAGGCCAATTATTTTTTCGCTGTTATTCACATAGCCCTTTACGAGAACTCCGAACTGGCAGTGCTACAAAACGGCCACTTCAGAGATCCCTTTACCACCAATGCAGGCGTAAGGCAAGGTTGTCCTCTGTCGCCACTTCTCTTCGACATCTTCCTAGACGATGTTTTGAGCCAATTGGCTCTGCGCAAAAGAGACATCATATGAAGTTTTACCAGTCATCTTGAGGGCCTGTACTTCGCCGATTATATCTACTTCCTCTCTCACAAACTCATCGAGATGCAAGTGAAGGCGGACAGACTAGGCACGCTGGCACGCACTGTCGGACTGGAGGCCAACATCTCCAAGACGAAGTCTATGAGAGTCATCCACAATAAAGCAAGGCAGATATTGGTTGGCGGATGCCCAACACCATCACCCATGGCGCGTTGGAAATATTAACGAATGAGGAACCCATCCTATGACTATGGATAGCCACCAGTTAGAATCACTAGAATGGCACTGAACTGAAACCCGTAAGGGAGCAGTGGTCCGGGTTGGCCAAAGATTATTTGGAGAAGGTCGATGTTATGTGAGCTATCAGATGCCGACAATGGCAGAGGACTCAAAACAACAGCGGAGAACCATGTGCGATGGATGAGTCTTGTCGAGACGCTATTTTCTCGAGCGAAATAAAGATGGTTAAAAAAAATACATTGGGGAATTGAATGCAAGTGAGTTTCCCCTCAGCAAGATCGCGCTGCATGCCACAAAAGTACCTACAAAAAATCTGTCTTTTGTGCACTAATTTTGATATTTTTGTAATCAGTTTTTTTGCTGATGTTAGAAGTGTTCTATGGTGCTGCGGTTTGATAACTTTTTGGTATGCCGTTAAAAATAGACATTCGCAAACAATCCAAGAACGATGCAAAGGAGTAAATCTAATATTATTGACGCAAAGGAAATGTGCTGCAAAACTAGTTTCTCCGGTTCGACGGCGGTAAAGTCAGCTGAGGAAGCCAATTTGGTGAAGTTGTATGCTACAACTACAGCCGCCGTAGTGGAATGGGTTCGAGCGGGACTACCATTTCCTAGTGAGCATGAAACATCAAAATTATAGAAATGTTGTTTTTTCTGATAAGTATCTCCGAGTATTTCTGTCAGCAGAAAAGCTAATCATAAGCAACCGCCTGCCTTTCGGAGGCCGCTTAAAATTGTAAGCAAAACTTAACTGATGCTATTAACTAAGAAAACCAAGATACTAAACTTTGATCCCCCAAAACTAAACGGCGTTAGTCTTACGCTAGCCCAACAGCAAAATACCTACACGTGTAAGAGAATGTTGGGTAAAAAAGAGGGTCTCAAACCAAAACTATTCAATTGGTCCTACACTGCCATTGTAAGGCCAATACTAACATATGCGACACTAGTCTGGTTTCCCGCAACAGAAAAGAAATACAACCAAACCAAGCTGAACAACATAGAAAGCGTTTAACACCAGTCCTACTGAAGCGCTCAATGTACTAACTCATCTATTACCATTAGACCTACATATAAAAGCAATCGCTACTTGCAGCGCGGTGAGACTCAGAGACATAGGAAGCTGGACAACAAGGCCGTACGGTCACAGCAAGATCCTCCTACAGGGACCCTCGCTGCTCAAAAACAGATCAGACTACACAGTCCCCGACCTTAACTTCAAGAAAGACTTTACGGTGCGTTTTCCATCGAGAGCAGAATGGAGCAAAGGGAAGGTGATTGGAAGATACGATATTGAAATCTACACTGACGGTTATAAGATGAACTGTGGTGTGGGAGCTGGCTTCCATTCAGAGCTACTCAACCTATCTCAGTCAATTAGACTTCCTGACTATGCCAGCGTGTTTCAGGTAGAACTTTTAGCGATCAGAGAAGCATGCAAATCACTAAAACTCTGCAAGAAAGTTGGTGCAAGAGTAGTTATCTTTTCAGACAGTCAAGCAGCTATCAAGACCTTAGGTTAGGTTAGCCTGGTTGGCAATAAGCCACGCATAGACCTTTTGGTCCCTAGCTATACCAGATGGAGACCTTAGACTCCAACTCCATTTCATCCAAACTAGTCTTACAGTGTAGAGAGGAACTAGAATTACTTAGTCACTGGCTTGAAATTACCCTGATTTGGTTTCCCGGTTATAAGAACATACGGGGTAATGAGGCAGCGGATTAGCTAGCAAGAAAAGATTCGGCACTAAACATAACAGAGGCGGCGGTAGTCTCCACCCCACTCAACAGAATAAAAGCATCCATTGCTACGCACTATCATGCTTCAGCAGAAAGAAGATGGAAGCAATTAAGTACACCTGTTAGGATGTTCTCTATCAAACATTTCACACATCACTGCAATCCTTACAGGCCATTGGAAAGTAGGAGAGACAGACTCAACCTCCCCTTCAAACCCATCTGCAGAAGCTGTCAAGCGGAAGGGGTGAAGGAAAGTCTTTTCCACTGCGTGAATGTCCAGGGCTAGCTAGGGCACGACTTCGCTCCTTCGGTAAGCCTTTCTTACAGCAAATTAATGAGATCTCAGGCATCGAGATAAAGAATTTGCTGCTATACTTGGACTTCATTAAATGGTTCTGACTTAAAAGAAAAAAAAAAGACATCAACATACGAGGACAGTGCTAATAAAACTGTGCTTCAAAAACAACAACATTTGTTAAAAAACATCAAGACACATACCAGAAATAGGAGGAGGAGTCCAGCTGAATAACCAACAAAGGATGTAAGCGCCCATTATGTGTATACGAGTATTATTACAATTATTTAGCAGAAAGCATTGAAAAATAACTCTAAGTTTTTTTTTTTGGAAAGAAACCAGCCATTGACCCACTCTTTCCTCATGCTGAGTGCTTGCGGCAAGTAACAGCTGAATGCTGTGGTATGACTAACAGAATTTTTGCCAAATATTTGACCTAATTTCCAACGAGAGCACAAAAATGCTTCAACCAACTGAACCGCTGCGCAAAGGGCCTAATTTGCAGAGAAAACAAAAAGCAGTGGCTATGAGGTTGATAAATATATTTTCAAGTGTCAAACGTGTGAGGTCTGCTGTGCGCAGGCGCTCTTAAAAGAAGTGTGTAATTGGTGGAAATTTGCTTTTAAAAATATGATTAAAATGACCACTTTTTGGGTTAGAAAATGAATGTTGTTGGAAGCGCATTTTAAGCACTCTATGCTTGCATAATTTACGAGCAATCCTTATTTTGAAATTTTCTCGCATTACAGCATTTTTGAGCTTATGACAAGTGCAGCTGTTTATTTTTGTTACTAGTAAAATGGACTATAACAAGTGGCACTATTTAGGGTGTTTCAGAGTGTGTAAATAATACTTAAAAGGTTTGAGTACAAGACTTTATTCGAGGCTGTAAAAAATTAATTTCACTTAATTTAAAGCTTTAACTAGTTAAAGGCAGATACTAAATCTAAACTGAAGCAATTTTTGGTTTGACGAAAACAACATTTCGTATAACAGATAACGAACGTCGCGTAGTAAAGCTAACTTTTTAACAAATTGGCTGGTTTATTGCACTCGTATAAGTTTTATGTGAGAAAACATTCATTACTCGTTATTTTTTACACACCATCCACCGCGTGCACTTAACACAGAATTTACATAACAACAGCAAGACAGAAAACTTTTCATAAACGCTTTTCGGCAGCGAATATGCGAAGCAGTTGCTATATTTCGAGTGCTTTGATAGTTAAAAATAACCACTTTTTTCGAAGAGTATTACATTCCTTTAAACAACTTTGTTTTCATAGCACAACAGATGACATAATTTAACGAAAAATTACTCTGCCAAGTCCACTCTAATCTGATTTCAGCGCTGGTCGTTTATGCTCAACTGCTGTTGCTGAAGAGTTGGGCGATATTTGTGCGCCATTTGACCAAGGATAAGTAGCACTACGGTGACGCTTTGACTTCTCTAAAACTGCTAATGTTGTGAACCATAATTTGTTACGTCAAATGGGGCAAACTATTTTTGCTTTGTTGAAATTGGAGGGAGAATACCCAAAATCTAACTAAGTAGTAGGCGAGCGTTTCCATATCGAGTGATCCAAGTATTTTGGACATTGTCGATAATTTTTGTGAGAATTTATTTATTTGCAGGCTTGAGTGTAATAAGAAGAAACCTTAAAAGAATTAAAAAAACAAATTATAAAAATTAAATATTTTATGCATCCTTATTTTTGTTGGCGTTTTTAGCTTTTGGAAATAATTTCCGTTACATGTTCGAGCTTTAATTATTTATTAAATATTTAAAATACCAAAATAAAATGATTAATTTTGAGATTTAGTCAATGTTGAACATTATTGTAGGGCGTTTTTAAAGTCTTCGATTGTTTTTAACATTTTTGTAGTTACCCACTTTAAGAAAAAAAAAATTTTGGAAAAAACAATTTTATTTTTCTTGGGAAAACATTGATTTTTTGTTGAACTTATTTGAAAAATACCAAAAAAAAAAAAATCATAAAAATAAAAAAAAAAATTCCAAAAAGTATTTTCCAAGAGTAGGTTAGATGGCAAGAGTACCCCAGGTACATTTCAAGTATCACTTAGGTGCCGTTTTAATACCATAATGGGGACCACTACCTGCAAAAAATTTAGGGAAGAGGAAACCATCTACAGCCATCCAGTAGTTGATGTAGTAGAGGAGAGAAAAGGGATCTGGGAAATTTCCTCAAGCCATCCTCAAAGGGCACGCTAAGGAATCTCAAGCGCCTAGCCGCCAGAACCGGACATTTGCAGGGAAAGTGCTCAACGGTCTCTCTATTTTTTTCCAAGAGTATTTTTTCCACATATTTTTTAAAGTATATTTTATCTTAAAATTAAAAGTGAAATATGTTGTCTTTTTGGTATTCATTTTTTTTTAACTTTTGGGGATAAATTATATTTTAAACAAAATTCCTTTAGGAAGAACAAATGAAACAACGTCTCTCAGATTTACTTCTTGTTGAAGTGAAACTTCTTTAGGCGCGTCGGGGGCCCCAAGGCAGATTGAAAATAGGCGAGTGAAACGGTAAGTTGGGAGCGTTACCGAAATCCGTCAAATGGGCGGGGCCAAGGAGCAGCTGCTCCTTCCCACTCTCGCCTATTCGCTCTCTCGCATCGCAAGCGCTGAACTGAAATGTATATAGCACACAAGTAAGCATTGAAGTAGACTGGCGACATGCAGGCAACCGACAATCGACAACCGACAACGGGTATTATAGATAGCCATAGCCCGTGCAAATGAGTGCTGTGTGTGAGTATCAGATAAAGCGCCGATTGAATGTGTGTAAGCGAGAAAGCAATAAGAAACTGCTGTGAAGTAAATAGATGGTAGGTATGGAGGAGACGAAGCGATACAATGAGTGCGTTTGCCAAACGAGTGACGATAGTTGAAGTAGAAGGTTTTAAAATGACATTTCAACCGTTTCGGTGATCAAAGCAAATTGATTAACGCGCCAAAAGTAGGCAAAAAATACCATTGGAAGTGCAAAGAAATGTCAGGGTCAAGTGCAACACTGCACCCAAGTGTCAAATTTGAAGCTAATAAGGACAAAAATAAATAGTACAAATTTATGTGGAGTGATATAGAAAAAAAATATGAAAACCTGAATTTAACACGAGAGAGGGGGGAGAGATCTAAACCGGGGCTCTCATGCATGGAACAACCAACTTAGAAGTTTCACTTCTACCGTGCGTGAGTCTGACAGACCCTAGTTTTTTTTTATTTCATTAATAGCTGACACTTCGAAAAACATTTATAATTCAGTGCTTGGTAATGGTAATGGTTGTACCCGTTAGGCTAAGGCCTTTATGCACTGCGACCAGATTGATCTATTGTGCGTCCCTAATTACTTAATTATAATTATTTAGTATGCGGAGGAATCGAACCAGCTCCTTAAGAGGGAGCAATTGCAGGTCTTCCGCCTCTAGTAGGCACGAGCCCAGGATTTTGTATCTCCTGTAGCCTAATGCCACCACACAGTTGGTGATTAAGTGTTCCATAGACTCCTCTTCATTGCAGCAGAACCTGCATGATCTTTTACTAGGTAACTCTATTGTGCTTATTACAGACTAAGGACCTGTAAGAGCTCCACAGAGTGATTTGATGCCCTTTTTATCTAGGGTTAGAGCAGATTTTGCTCTGTTAGCATTGAAGTTCAAAAACTTTTTGGAGTGATTAAGGCCACTTGTGCCATTCCAGTGTTCCCTGATTTTAGTTTGGAACCATTTTTTGGTTTCCTGTTTTGTATTATTTTTGTTACAGCCGAAAAAATTAGGTTGGCCCCATAAATGGCCCTCGGCATAAAAGTCTGCCTTCTCGTTTCCTTCGTGTCCCTCATGTCTTTGTACCCAAATCAGTGAGGCCTGATTATGAGTGAACAGTTTTTTGAGTGCATTGTTACACTCTATTAGGACTTTTGACTTGAATATAAAGCTATGCAAGGCTTTGAAAATCGATTGGCTACCCGAAAGTATTTTAATTTTTACTTTCTCGCACCCTCTTTTGGATATGAATTCCCTGTTTCCATTATGGCGAAGAGCTCCGCATAGAAAATCATGGTATCTGTACTTAGTGTTAGGGATTTGTGTGCTCTAGACCCCACTATTCCTACACCTACTCCTTGGACCGTTTTGGAACCATCTGCGTACCATTTTGGTGAGTCATTATTTAGCCATGTTGGGTTAGTTTTCCACTCTTCCCTAGACGGGAAGATAACCTTGTATCACTTTAAAAATTGAGTATGGGTTCCGTGTGGCCACTCGCCTGGGTGATGCATACTGCATGTGCATGTTGAACCCTGTTAAAGATATTGAGGTGTCCAGTAAGAACTCCTGGTTTAAGTTTTTCTTCCATATCAAAAGAGAGTGCTTGCTGTGGTAAATTTAAAAGCGCTTCCATGTCAGCTGTTGGGGTAGTTCTCATGGCCCCTGTGGTTCATTCAATGCTGAAAATTGTGGTATAAAGTTTTATAAAAATTTTTAGTTTGTTATCATTTTTATAAATTTACTTTTATTTTTGTAGGATAAAATATAGGTACTTTTTAACAAATATTATTAAAAAAGAAATATAATATATATATTTCTGGAAAGGGACTAAAATTGGATTTTTTTTAATTTTTTTAGGAGAATGTCGAAAAAAATGTTTATAATAAATTTTGAACAAACAATAAAATTTCGTGAGTAGAATTTTTTCAAATAAGTAACAGCTATTTTATGTGGAAAAGAATTAAAATTTTTATTATTGAAATTTTTGGAAAAATTACGAAACATATTTTTTGTTTTTCTAATTGTTTTAAGTGTATTTACTCAAATAAGTAACAGCTGAGCGATTCCATATTAGGTGATTCAAAACAATTCAATAATTTTGAGGTTAAAAATTGTGGTGTATAGGTTTCAATGTCAAGGTTTTAATACGACATTTTTTTTATTTTTGTAATTACCCTGGTTGGTTGGTTGGTTTAAGTGGTGATTCTTCCAGAATCCAACTAGCGCTTCCGCACCATTTTTTGTCACATCCTCGTTACCAATTACGTAATAACCCCTACTTAAAAAAAAAAGTTTTTGGAAGAAATTTTATTTCTCTTGGAAGAGTATTAATTTTTTTTAAATTACTTTAGCAAAACCATAAAAAAAAATTCAAAAAATAAAATTTCAAACAAAAAGTTGTCCCTAAAAAAAATTAAGTTTTTGTTGAAATTTTAGTGGAAAAACCAAAAAAAAAATCAAAAACTATTTTTTGAAATTTTTTTATGAAAAAGAAAAAAAAATTTTTTTGAACATGTTTTATGAATTGTGCTTTTGTTTTTTCTAAAAAATTTTTTTTATAAAAATCATTTTTTTTCCAATAAATCTTTTTTGATGAAATTGTTTCTGTATTATTTTAGGATTTATTTTGAAAAACTTTTTATAAAATTTATACTTAAAAAAATGTATTTTTAGGAATGTGTTTATGATATCTGTTTTTTCTGAAATAATACAGAAACAATTTACAATACTGTTAAAAATTCTAAATCATTAAGTATTTTTACAGTTTTTTCAGTTTCCTTTTTGTTATATGTACTCACAAATAAACCAATGTTGAGAAAAAATCAATTGACATTGAATCGCTCAGGCAGCAAGAAGAATAAGTGGGAAATAGATTCACACGAACTGCTTCTTCCTAATCGTGTTGTAATGATTTTGGAAACCAGTTATTGATTTAACGAAGGCTTTGCGTCGATCTTCGGTTGGTCCGTAGAGAACTCGCTTGTCTTAATGCTCAGAAATCCTATTATATGTACTTTCGCAGATAAAGTTCTGCTCTGTGAGGGTCCCAAGTTAAATCGTGTAAGTTATTGGTACCACCGAATTCGAATAAAAAAAAATGATTTGCTGATTACCTCTTAATCTCGAAATGCCTAATTCGAAACATCAAACTCCAAACTCACTTCTTAGCTCACTTGTGAGCTAAATTTTCTATACCCTGCGTTGTCTTAGAATTAAAAAGGAACTATCTATGGCTTTACCGACAAGAAAGTTCCAGTGAAGCGATCATTTACCTCAGCATTCATGATTAGACAAGTAAAACCTGGTTCAGACGGGTTTATATGTACAAGATGGCGCAAAATTAATCATCCACCTTTAAAAATAAAAATGTTTCTGTTTTCAATAAACAAAAAAAAAAAATGATTTTGAGCGATGAAAAACTATATTTTTATGTACTCCATTGCTTGCCTGCTTGTATAATGCGGCTATTTCGGGTGTATACTCGGGTTCCCTATTTAATTTTCTTTAAATCTACTCGACCTACGAAGAAATTTGAATAGATTTTTTAGTGCCAAGGAGCCAAGGTGGTCACTTCTTAACACATCAGTGCCAAAGACCTCAATCCTGATTCGAGCGAAGGCTGGCAGACGCACAGAAAGTGGTCCGTGGTCTCATCCTGCTCTCCACATGCTGGGAAGAGTGCACTGTCTGAGATGTCCGCCTTTTTCATGTGCTTTGCCCATAGAAAGTGGCCGTCATCAGTCCAACCAGTCGCCTACAGTCCCCTCTGCTTAGTCACAGGAGGAACTGCAACAGTCGGTCAGATATGACAGGTAACAGGTAAGTTTTGTCCATCTGCAGCCTCTCCTAACCTGCAAAGCTCGCTTGAGGGTTATAGTAACCCATTTGCTAACCGTGGAGACAGAATAAGAGGAAGAATGTTTATTGGTAACTGAAACTCCATTAATATTCTATAGATTATCAGGAATGGTTTTCAATATGACATCCAAATTTAGCTATTACAAGGGTTTTACAAGCTGCATAGCGTAAACATAAATACCTATAATCCTAAGGTGTATTTAGTAGCCTCATCCCCCATTCAGTAACCTTATAAAAATCATTAGAAAATTACAATTTGAGGGAAATCTAAGGCCTGCGCTCAGATCTAAAATGCATTATTTTTTTAATTTTTAATTAATGTAATAATGGCGGCCGCCGTAGCCGAATGGGTTGGTGCGTGATTACCATTCGGAATTCACAGAGAGGTCGTTGGTTCGAATCTCGGTGAAAGCAAAATTAATAAAAATATTTTTCTAATAGCGGTCGCCCCTCGGCAGGCAATGGCAAACCTCCGAGTGTATTTCTGCCATGAAAAAGCTCCTCATAAAAATATCTGCCGTTCGGAGTCGGCTTGAAACTGTAGGTCCCTCCATTTGTGGAACAACATCAAGACGCACACCACAAATAGGAGGAGGAGCTTGGCCAAACACCTAACAGAAGTGTACGCGCCAATTTTTTTTTTTTTTTTTTTAAATTCATTTTTTTTAATAAATTTTGTCGCCAATACTGCGCTGTAATGGGTGGTTTATGTGATATTAATGTGCAGAAATTTGTGTAAAATATTTATAATATAATATAATATTAATTAATATGTGCCAACCCACAAAAAATGTATGCCATCGAAAGCTTATGACGCATTTGCTTTGAAATTATTGATTAATAGGGCTCGGTTAAGATGCCCTGATTCATACTGTAATTATATGTACATTTGGCAGTTAATTTTAAGTTAATTTAATAACAAATATTTTTCTAGATGATTTGTCAATTGCTTTGTGTAAAATTCGAGCTCGTTTCCTATTCTTTTTAAGCATTCATTAACATTTAACTGACTTCATCAGCATGAGGGGGCAGACTAAGCAGTAATGACACACGAATGTAGATAACGGCACATACAGTTGCGGACCTAAAAACACGAACTACAAAGTATTGAAATATTTTTTCTTTCTTTAATTCTTAGATAATATAGTAGTTATGTAAAATTTCTTATTTCAAAATGGTGGTTCAAAGTACGATAATTGAGAATTGCGTGCACAAGCGACCTTTTTTGGTGGTGTGATTATAAAATATTTTTAAAAATTATACTATAAGTTAAAGCCTCGTTTAGTGTTAATGGTTTTGTTAGTGTTATTCTATAAACCACACTTCATCGATGGTCTGATCCAGCGCGGATTAAGTTGGGGGAGTATTATTACGTTAATCCTTTGATGAAATATTTTTTTATTTAATTATTTGGTTATGAAATACTATTATAAATTATTGTACTAAAAAATTAAGGCAATTAGCAGCAAATGCTGCCGGCTGTACGTTTTTGAATAAAATTTGAGCAGTTTTAGGAATCCTATTTACTATGGAACTGAGCATCGTCTCTTCTATTAATAAAACAGAAGCAAGAAAAGGATCTAAGGGGATGCTTTTACAAAAATGAAACAAAACAATTTGTTAAAAAACAGTTTAGCCAAAAAAAAAATTAATTTTTTTCTTAAAAGAATTTTTTTTCAGTATATTTTATATCATGCAATTGAAACTAAACTAAGCACATTCTCTCGGTACTAATGAAAAAACAAGAAAAAGATCTTAGGGGTTGTTTTTTAAAAATCGTAAAAAAAAATTCCTTTTCAAAAATGTTTTATTAAATAAAAGACACTTTTTTCCTAAAAAAATGTTTGTTTTAAGTATAGAAATTTTAAAATTAAACTGAGCATAGCCTCTATATCTAATGAAAAAAACAAGAAAAAATTAAAAAAAAAATGCTTTCCTAAAATATATTTTATTGTAAGTATTTTTTATAGTAGGCAATTAAAAATTAAACTGCACACAGTCTCTGCTACTAATAAAAACAAACAAGAAAAAAGGTTTGTTTTTAAATAATGACACACAAAAACTTTTTTTATTAAAAATTTTACAAAAAAAAAACAATATTTTCTTAAAAATAGTTTATTCTAAAAAATTAAACTGCACATAGTCTCTGCTAATAATGAAAAAAAACGAGAAAAATATCTAAAGGGGTGTTTTTCAAAAATGACATACAAAAATTTTTTTACCGAAAACTTTTAAGAAAAAAAATGTTTTCCTAAAATAATGAAAAAAATACAAGAAAATGATCCGAGGGGGTTACTTTTCAAAAATGACACACACAAATTGTAAAAAAAAAAATTCCGAAATTAAACTAAGCACAGTCTTTGCTACTAATGAAAAACAAAAACAAGAAAAAAACCTGACGGGCCTCTTTTTCTAAAACTACATAACAAAACTTATTTACCAAAAATTTATAACAAAAAATTTTTTTCCTAAAAAATGGGAATCGCACTTTTTTCCTAAAATATATTTTTTTTAAATGGTATTTTAACCCAAAAAATTAAAAAACCAAATTTAGCAGAGTCTCTGCTACTAATAAGAAAAAGACAAACCAAAAACATATCTGAGGGGTGATCGATTGGATTGGGAAAAAGTTCGTAGCGTTTTTAACGAAGACTTTTATTTAAACAAAAAAACAATAATTATATCAATAAGCTAATTAATTATATATTCGCCATTGCTGTTTACAATGTCTTCCCACCTCTGGACCAACTTGTTGATGCCGTCCTGCCAAAAATCGTCTGGTCTGGTGTCAAAGAAGTTTTTAAGAACCTCTTCGTTATTGAAGGTAACGCACTTCATTTGGTTTGACAGGGAGGTGCGGCTTTGGTTTTGGAGTGCGGCTTTGAGGACTTGTGCAACATGTGGCCCGGTGTTGTCGTGAAAAAGTATAGTTTGACCATGTCGATCAGGTCTTTTCAGTCGAATAGCCTCAATCACGCGGTGTAGCTGGGCAATGTAGAGGTCCTTGTTGACCGTGGCTTTCTTTTCGAGCATTTCCCAGTGCATCATGCCATCCCAGTCCTACCAAACCCATATAATGATATTCTTGGATGAAGATTCGGCTTGACTCTCGGTGTTGGCTTATCTCCTGGCTACCTACTCCTTTCTTTGCTTCACATTAATATATAGGCACCATTTCTCATCTTCCGTGACGATTCGGTACGAAAAGCGCTGTTTATGGCCGCGTGTTGCTCGATGGCGAGCGAGATGCTAAGAAGCAATTTGAAGACGACTTTCTTTGTTATTTTCGTTGAGCTTGTGCGGCACCCAGGCTACCAATTTTTCGGTAAATCCCATTGAATGAAGGTGATTGAGAAACGTTTTATGATTGCAGTTAATTTTTTTCGCCATTTCACGTCTGGTTTGGCGACTGTTCCCATCAAAAGTGATTTGAGACGTTTTTCGACGAATTCAGAAGGTCTTCCGTTGCGGGACGTGTCATCACCGTCAAAGTCGTCATTTTTGAACTTTTGACTTCCCCGTTTGCTTCGGTAGCTTTTTGTCCTCGATGGAAAGCAAAGAAGAGCAGGTGTCGAAAATGTTAATTTTTGCCTCCTGATTATGCCATTTCCAAGTCTCTAAACTAATAAAAAATTAAATAGCTCAGAAATATGTATAAAACATAGTTTTGTAGAGCAGAAAGAGTTCTATTAAATGAATACTTTGCATAACAGCAAACAAATCGTTGTAAAATAAAACAAAATATAAAAACGCTAACGCCCCTCTCTCGATTCCCTTATTCACACACACGAAACTCTCATAATTCTTTAAGTATCAACCGACCTGATTTTTCTGTCCGTAACTGTCTAGACTCCTACCCGTACATGAGGCAAGTATTTATCACAGTTTCATAGTAATCATATTTTTATTGTGCTATAATAGATTGAATCTGTATGTAAATATGCATTTCATTTGCTTGTTTAATTGGCCCTGTAACTGTGTGACGCAACTGTCATTTGCCTGATTGACTCGTGCCAGCTTCTGACCTTACAACTTCCAAGCAGCAGTGCCCAACTGTAAACTATGAGTCTTTGAAAAAGTTCGATTTTTCTACACTTTTTTTATTACCAACAATGACTCGTTGTTTTTGTTTAAAGTTTCCTACAATTCATATTTAATATTCGTAATCATAATCAGCGGACCGACTTGCTGCTTTGGCTTTGCCTAAGTATTCACCAAATTTTAGATTGTATCACCATTTGGGCCAAACTAATTTTTTCTTCGCTCATTTAAATGCAGTTAGTTTGCATTCGTTGCCGTTGCGGCCCATTCAAGTGGAGGCGTTTGGCGCGGTGATCTTTCCAACTGTATTTCGAGTATTAGTATTGAATTTGAACAATTTTTGGGAGTGGTTTCGAATGCAAAAGGTACGCAATTAATGGCTTATTCGTTGTGACTTAAGTACTTGTTTGCTGGTTTATACTAAGCAAGCGGATTGAAAGAAGAAAAGGTCACTTTGAGGAAATCGAAAAGCGATAAAAAGTCTTATTATGCTAACTTACATTGCTATTTTTGTCAATAAAGTTTTATTGCTAAGGATAATTATTCGAAAATTTTAAATATTGTGCATACAATCGCATTTGATTGGGTAATTTGGCTTTTGATTTGCATCTAATGAGGTTCTAATGAGACGTTGTTGCCACGTGTTTTAATTTAGGTTACAATTACGATTGTGGCTGACTTAAATGATAAATGGCCTGCAGGCAAACATTTGAATGATTTAAGTAAAATTATTGTGGTACTGCGCCCACAAGAAATTCCACAACCTCAACGATTATATGTAAAGGCATTCTGCATAGGTTCAGTGGACATATGAGTTTGAATTTTGTAAACTCATCTTTGGTAACGTGAATGAAAAAATTGTATGCAGCTTTTATGAAATTTTATTTGATTGAACGGCATTGATTTTTAAGTAATAAATAGAGGTTTAAGCAGTCAGGATGGCTATAAAAAATACAAAAATTTAAATATGGAAATTATTATGGAATTTCTGGAGGGACAAATTAGCTATCCTTTTGGAGGAATGACGCATTAAGAAGTAGAAGTATAATTCTGAAGATTAGTAATAGTGCAATAGCTGACAATAGGGGCTTTGTGCATAGTTGTGGCTTGGTGATGAATCTACTTATATATAAAACACTTTAAGTGGTGTTGCTCTTTCTGCGTTGCATGCGGTGAATGAGTTGGGCCCTGAAAAGCCGCTTGTTCCTAGCCGCCAGATGTGCATTGGCATTACGTGCCGTCGTGAGTTGTATTTGCCGTGCATTATTTGGTTCCCTCTTCTAAAAGATGTATTGTCATTGTATTGTATGAGTCAGGAAGTGTACAATTGAGAGCAGAATTACTCATTTCCTTTTTGCCAAAGTCTTCTTCAATCATGCATTTAAGGGCTTGAGCCGACGTGGGAAGTAATGTTTTTGCTGTCTCAGGATATTCGATTGATGCAAATTTGTTACGATAATTTGAACTGTGTTGAAATTGTAAAGAGCTATTCTAGTTCATGCTTTTGTATATATTTCCGGAAGTCAAAGCCTTCAAAGAATGCTAGTTTGTCTAAAAATGGTTTTAAGAATCCATCCAGTATTTCAGGAATGAGTTTTGCGCAGTCATTGGCTACTTAAATGGTATCATCTCTCCATCGGCGAACGCAATGAAAACATTCTGACTGAGTTTTAAGAGATATGGTAAATCAACAAAGTAATACTTATGGATTTTCTAAACATTTGGGGGAAAAAAGTTCACGATTGGTAGCAGATCCTGCATATGACTTGTGATGTATCTTAATTCCATGTCCGCGTACAACTCATACAGCTCATCGTTCAATTACCTAAAATATTCACCGTCGCACAAGCGCAAAGGTCCATAAATTCTCCGAAAAAAATCTCTTTCACCAATACTCTAAGGACTGTCGCATCAGCTGGTATTATCGTTTATGCCTCAGCACTGTACAATAGGATGGGTATGATGGGGAACCTATAGAGTATGATTTTAGTTCGCCAAGAGAAGTCTTTAATATTCGATTGCCTACTCAGTCCAAAGTAGCGCTTGTTGGCAAAATATATGTGTATTATTTTGAGTATTTTTTTAATAATCACCTCATAGAAACCTGTTTGGTTTAACGCCAACTTCAAACGGCAATGCTATTTTATGAGCATCATTTTCATATCTGAAATGTGAAAAAATACTGTGTAAAAATTTGAAGAGAATCCAACAAATATTTTTCGAGTTATTCAACAATTAACAAAGGGCGCTCCGGAGCCGATACTGAAACTTTAAATGCGTTTTTCTCAAAGAGGTGTTTTTTTATCTGGTGATCACTGTAACTTAAAAACCGCTTGGATGTGTAATAAAATACTTAAAATAAATAAAATGATACTGCTTTTGAAAAACATAAAAAGCTCGTGCCTGATAGAAAGATTTTTTTTTTTAATTTTGATTTTTTTAAACAATTATTGTCGGTTTTTTTTCTCAAAAATCTGAAAAATATTTCGCGAGAAATTTAAAAAAAAATCTATTAATATAACTAATTTCTCTTGTCCGATTGATTTTAGATGAATCTCCAATGAGAATGGAGAAACGGGCTCCATACAAACAGCGAAAACTTTTAAAACAATTATTTTTTTTTTTGAAATTTTGATAAAGTCAAGTCGAAGCATCATGTATTAATGCTATGATTTTATTTTTGTAAAATAAAGCAACTGACTGCAAAAAAAATGATTAAAAATCATAATTTTTTCGGGCCTCTGACTACCCTAACCCCTTCAGTTAAAAAGAAAAAATATTATATATTTTGTTGTGTTTGGAAACTTGCAAAAGTCGCAAAGAGGGAATGTCGTTGTTGTTGTTTTTTAACAGTTTACAAAATTTTATTAAGCACTGTGAAGTCTCGTTGTTGCCTATTTCTTATAAGTTTGAGATGACTGGGTTTAAAGTGACATGGGAATAGATGAGGAGTGTCGTGCGAGGTACCTGCACACGCCTGACATTCACTGAATATGTCTTGGTCGATTCTGGACAAGTAGAAGTTTAACCTATTATAGTATCCTGAACGTAATTGTGCTAGGGAAACTGACAGCTGGTCTCCCGAGACAACTGAAGCTCTTCGTTTGCAATGCGTGGTAGTTGCACTCCGATGATAAGACTCGAGAGCAACAGCTCATAATTGCTGTAAAGGGCTCCCGGTAAATGGCGTTAATTGCCTTTATGTATAGTAGGAAGTCCATAGCGGTTTTTGTGTGTAGTTCTAATCTCGTCAGTCATATGATGTAGATGCCACCTAGCATGCCTTGGAGGTAGCGAAGCCTCCAGAAAGTGTCAATGAGGTGATTTTTAAAATAGCACCACAGTAGGAACTGCTCGCTGCTCTCTATGCTCTTTGATAGGAAGCATACCTGTCTTACCCAAGAGATGTTGTATGCAGTTTTCTGGCAGGTCTATAGCTTTATTCACTACGTATCTCTAGTTCCAGGCGACCAGATGAGCGCTGCATAACTTAAAGCCGGGCGGTCAATTACCAGCAAGTTTCTTTAACTTTGCTCCAGGTTCTATCGGTTAGCAGATTAAGGTCTTTGTTGTGGTTTTGGACCTCTCCTAGAAGGAGAGCAAACTATCGAAAGTGACTCCAAGGAATTTGAAGTTATTTGCTGTCGGTATTGGAGATGTGCCTGTCTATGCCGTTGAATAACAGCATTGCTAAGCCCTTAGCCATGATTAGACGATCACTGCCGTAAGTCCTGGCATACTTTCGTTTCATATTTATCAGACGTATCCCATTAAAAGTAGATATACAAGTACTGGATGCCATTTTATCGACAAAAGAGTGGTCAAATGCCTAGGAGGGCAATTAGACACAAGGTCAACTTACTGAACGCACATAAATCATGCTGCCACAAGAGCTGTCAAAGTAAGCGGCATGTTAAGTAAGAAAATCTTGGACACGACGAACTTGATTTTGCTATACAAATGAGAAATATGGGCTAATTCCCTAAAGGTAGAATTCCGGCGAAAAACTTTACAATCTGTGCAACGCATCTGCGTTCTCTGAGTGACTTCTTCAGTGATGGTTTTAGTTCTCAGCGGAACAATCCCTATAGATATTCCAGCACAAGAGCGCAAATGGAGATAGGAGACAAACATTTCAGGAATCGCAGGACCACACTTCTCCGACTTTAGAATACAAACGCTCACACTTTGGCAGGCAAGATGGAACTCTGAACGGTACGGTAGATGGACAGCGACACTAATACCCGATCTAAAAAAGTGGGTATAAAGAAAGCACGGGGAGGTTAACTATTATCTCACACAGTTTTTGTCCCGACATGGGTCCTTTCGCAAGTATTTGTGGCGAATGAGAAAAGTGAGCCTACCAAATTGCATTCATGGAGATAATGAATATGATGATGCGGAATGCAGCGACCCTGGTAAGTAAGTATCCTGTTTAGGTCGCCGTCTTGGACCTCTACCTTGAAGCAATGTGGAAGCAGTCCCGGGGATAAGGGAAAAATTCAAGAGTTTTTAGTGGAATCACCACACACGTAGCAATGCCGGTTTCTATACCTTACCGCTAAAAAAAAAACTGATTTGAATAGGGTAGCTGTAGATTTAGTGTGTGAAAGTTGAATATTCCTTCAAGGTATACTACAAATACTCGTTTATCTTTGAACACACCCCATTGATGTAATTAAGAGATGCCGGTATTCAACTTAGGGTGGTTTTACTGTATCATAAATGTTGTAATAAATAATTTTTTGCATTTTCCAATATTTTCATTTAAAGTTCAAGTTCTGATATACCAATTATTTATTCACAACATATTTTATCTGCGGGTAGCTATAATCGTTACTCCATTATGCAAATGCTAAGTTGCGCAACTTCTCCTTTCTAAGCCAAAACAGCCAACCCACCATAGATTCTACCTTATAGCCCCTTTGCATGTATTTGTATATGTTTGTCCACGGCGGGAATCACTTTCACTTACGTCTCTAGTAAACAGATCTTATTCGACCAACACACGCTGCCAGCCATATTAGTCATTTCACAACGCCATCAAACATTTTTCCTTTACGTGCAATAAACAAATGGCTGAAAAAGTAGCAAATATAGGACTAAATTTCCCACTCATTACAATATTTGCATAATCTTGCATTTATTGGGTGTTTTGCGTGCGCGTGTGTGTGTGTGTCTTTCCGCACATACAGTCAGTTTTGTTACAATTTTTCGTTCGACTTTTCAACTTTTCCTTTTGCCATTTCCAATTGAATACAATTCCAGCACGACTATTTGTCCATTTCGGTGCAGATTAATTACCCACCGCTGGGCATGGCTGGCCGAAAATTCGCAAATACGGTGAATGCTTGCGCTGTCACGGTACAGCACTGGGTGACTGGGTTACCCACTGGACTAAGAAAATAAATGCAGTAACTAACTAGTAGAGCCTCGCTTTGTTCGTTTGTGTGCAGTTATGAAAAGAAAAACCAAAAAACAATCAACTGACAAACCACCTAACTTAGTTAACTGACCGGCTGACTGCCTGGACATGCGGTTCGTTAGTTTGTTTATAGTGTAAGTGTATAGGTGTGTGTGTGTGTGTGTATGCACATATTTGGTGGCTATTTGTGTGTGACTGACAAGGCGACAACGCTTTGAGTTGTGGGGCAGAAGACATACAAACAAATAAAGTAATAAAAAAGGTTCAGCCGGCCACGACAACACGCGTCGCTCCAAATACAGTCACTCTTTTGGTAGACTGGATACCAAAAATTGTCGTTATTATGAAATTTAGTTGGTTCGAAAATTGTAAAAATGAATGTGGCGATTTTCACGCAGTGACAGCGCCGACGAAAAATCTACAATTCTACGTTGGAATTATGTTATTTTTGCAGCATTTGCAGTATTCGCTGAATGGGTGGCTGTTACGGCCATTAGTGTGAGTTTTTAATAACTAAATATTAAATGCCATGCTGGCGAGAAATATAACGGTGTTTGACAGTTTTTTGTTTTGTTTTGCTTAGCGCGCGCCATACGTAACTTAGAAAAGGCTACAATAAACTATGCAAATTGCCGTTTTGCTATTTTTCTCAATAACTGTTCGGTATTAGCATACCCGTTGGCGTGTAGTGTTGCCGCTGTAATTAAATTTTTTTAAGTTTTCCACTACGTTTTGGAAGTTGATGTTTTAATACTATAATTTTTTTTTAAATCACCTGCACCTGGAATACAACGTGGGTCTGCTTCAAAATATCAAAAAACAAAAAAATGGTTTTGCAAAAGTCCTAGATATTTTTTATTGAATTTAGTACAAATACGCCATCAGAGTTTCAGCTTTGTTTTCTTCACTTGAATTCGGAGTAGAGGGTAGTGGATCGTGAAATAATTTCCTTAACTCAAATATTGCACAAGCAACTCCCTCTTAACCATAAAAAAATTTAAAATCCTCCAAATTTGTAAACCTTTAAGGGATTAATGATGAGCCGAATGCCATAAGAGTTAAGGAGTACTTTTTACCAAAACTAAAGTTTAGTAAAGTTAAGATAAAAAAAATGAAGTTTAGTTAAGTAAAGTTAAGCAAAGTTAAGTTAAGTAAAATTAAGTAGAGATAAGTTAAAAAAAGTAGAGATAAGTTAAATTTTTTTTTATAAGTTATAAGTCAAGTTAAAAAAAGGTAAGTTAAGTTAATCAAAACTAAGCAAAGTTAAGTTCAAGGAATTTGTTTTTTATTAAGTTAAATAAAGTTAAGTAAAAAAAAAATTTTAAAAATTATTGCAATAGTCTTAATGAGTGCTAAGTTAAGTTAAGTGTAGTCAAGTCAAGTTACGTTATGTTAAGTAAAGTTAAACAAAGATAAGATAAGTAAAGTTAAGTTAAGTAAAGTTAAGGAAAGTTAGGATAAATAAAGTTAGATTAAGTAAAGTAAAGTTCAGCAAAGTTGCGTTATGTTAAGTAAAGTTAAACAAAGTTAATATAAGTAAAGTTAAGTTAAGTAAAGAAAATTTCCGCAAAGTTACCTTATGTTAAGTAAAGTTAATCAAAGATAAGATAAGTAAAGTTAAGTTAAGTAAAGTTAAGGAAAGATAGGATAAATAAAGTTAGATTAAGTAAAGTAAAGTTCAGCAAAGTTGCGTTATGTTAAGTAAAGTTAAACAAAGTTAAGGTAAGTAAACTTAAGATAAGAAAAGCTAAGTAAAGTTAAGGAAAGTTAAGATAAGTAAAGTTAAGTTAAGTAAAGAAAATTTCAGCAAAGTTACCTTATCTTAAGTAAAGTTAAACAAAATTAAGATAAGTAAAGTTAAGTTGAGCAAAGTCACGTTAAATTAAGTAAAATGGAGTTAAGTAAAGTTAAGCAAAGTTAAGATAAATACAGATAAGTCGAGAAAAGTAACTGGCGGGCATACTATAAGTAGACCATTAGCTGAGTTTCGTAGAAATTGGAAAAACGGCTAGGATCGCATTTTACTTTTTAAAACGATTTTTTTAGAAGACATGGACCCCTTCTTTGAAATTAGCGCTATGGGTGTAATTCGTTCGAACTTTTATTATGAATTATTGGTCAAGTGGACAGCCCTACATAACCAACATAATCATATTAAAATTAGGAAGAGTACACAGCGCGACCTGCGTTGGGGTGATGGATACAATGCGAAATTTTCCTACTCATAAAAAAAAATATAATTGGCGCGTACACTTCTGTTAGGTGTTTGGCCGAGGTCCTCCTGCTATTCGAGGCGTGCGTCTTGATGTTGTTCCACAAAAGGAGTGGTTTACAGTTTTAAGTCGACTCCGAAAGGCAAATGGTTTTTATGATGAGCTTTTTCATGGCAGAAATTCACTCGGAGGTTTACCTTTGTCTGCCGAGGGGCGACCGCTATTAGAAACAACTTCTACTATTATTTGATATTCGTGCGCGGAGATTCGAGCTTACGCACTCCCGAATGGTAGTTCAGCGCCAACCCATTCGGCTACGGCGGCCTTTCTTTACTTTTAACATTATTACACAAATCTTTCCTACTGAACTTCTTTTAACGCATCAGTGCCTGTTGTGAGACTACACTAAGTAGGCTTATGAAGTCCAGGATGTCAGGGCATAGTGAGATTGCTATTCTTCTATGTGCAACTACCAGAGAGGGCACTGTTTATAGAAGCCTGAAATGACATACCACCGACTACCTTTTGAATTCCTTTTCAGTTGAAAGCGGGGACTGGTGAACAGGAAATTTATATTTTTTGGCAGGAACCAGCACATATACACCAACGGAATTAAGATCGAAAAAGATGGATATCTAATTGACTTCAGAAATTCTTCCATCTGTCTGGTTTTACGCCTATTTTCCCTTCTGGTTAGATTTGGTTTGCTATTAATGAGGCTTAATAGCTTTTGGTGCGCAGTAAGTCATGCCATCTTCAAGAGGAGCTTGTGACCTTTTTTCGGGTATTTGCTTTGCTTTTGGCTCTAACATTTTTCAAAACTAAATCAAAACTATTTAAGTAAAGCATAACTCGTTTTAGTAGTTGTTGGAATCAAACATACTTTGAATTTCTGGGTATTTTTCCTTCCCGAAAACAAGAGCAACGATAAGTTAGTCAAAGAGGGATCAAGTGAGGATTAAGTTCCAGGCCTAATAGGATTGATAAATATGGACATTTCTCTTCACCATGTACGGATACGACATAAGAAAGAACAGTTACCAGACTCATAGGTTCACAGCTAACTTTGCAGGGTCGTCGCCGCTCCTTTTGGAATTCCAATAGGATGAAAGAAAGCAGTGGTGTATAGATTACAATGATTACTGCAGAAACTGCATAGACAAAAACTAGATACTGTTTGACTACCTTTCGTGTATTTTGAGTGCGCTTCAGGACTATTCTCTGCAAGATTTGTCCAACAATAATCTTCACAATACCCTGAAATTTATCAACTACGATGTTTGTTTTCTGGTATAGTCTTTCCGCGCTTATATTGTCAGATTGCCACTTAGTTGGTATTGGGAAAGTAACCCATCTTCGCCTAATCTATCGGTATGAAGTTGCCGGTTTTCCGTCGGACACGTAGCCGGGTGGCGAATTGGGGAAAGCCCTTTAGATATACGGGGTAGGTGGGGAACGATATACTACACGCGGACCGAAACCAGGCACTGCAGTGTCTGATTCAGATTGGATGGGTGCAAATAGCGTCTGCCTTGCTTCGAGCGGCTAACTCACGAAATGCTGCTCCCACCAATTGCCTCTAATCTGTAAAAAAGTTACCAAAATTCTGGGTATATTTCTGACATTAAATGCCGCACTAAGGCCTACTACCTTTATCTCACACACACGCACATTCAGTTACTACTTTATCTAAAAAAATATACAAAAACTATACACATCAATCCAAGTATTTTTTCTTAATGGACAGCCACTAACACATAAATTTTTTTTCATCCCCTAATTCAGTCCAAAATCCTTCAATATTTATTGCTTCACTGGATGCGAAAATCCAGAAATGGCAGCTCTGCCTTTATGACTACTTGAGGCATGCTACATAAATATTGGGCTCATATGTGTGTTTGCAAATGCTACAGCAACAAAATTGTCAAGCATTTGCCGCGACCAAAATGCAGTGTGACAACGACCATCAAATGGCCTTCGCAAATTTTCCATACATCCAACCTGCACTCTGCTCCATTTATGGGCTGCACAAATTTACGAGTAGGTTTTCTAAGTGCCCAAGTTGCCCAATTTGCATTTTAAACTTTTCTAGGCCTTCGTCTCCCAATAGCGCACGGATTATGCAATTTTCTTCATTCATTGCCCACGTAAGGGAGAATTAATCATTTAACACTTTGCCGGAATTCGCACCAAGGAAAAAATTGTCACGATTTTCGCTTTTATGCCAAAATGTTGGCCGACTGTGTGGGTGTAAAACGATCGTATTTGGTGGAATAAAATTGCAACAAAAGCAGCAATAAACTAGCAACGACCAGAGCAGCACCAAACGGAGTGTGATAATGGCGGCGTCAGCTAAAGGATATTGTTGTTGTGGTAGCACGTTTTTAATGCTAAATTTATTCCTTAAAAGTGTACATAAATAAATTTGTAAATAAATAGTGACGTTGAATTATAGCCCGCATACTCACACTAACACACACACTCACTTACTCCATAGCCTCACACATTCGTTTATAGGCAACAATTAGCACATTCCAAACAGTTTGTTAACAACGAGTAATTAACGCCAGTTGGGGCACAGAAATATCTGTAGCTACTCTTGCAGTACGTATCTACATACATATGTAGGTATGTATATCAATTGTAAAGTAAATTTGTAAGTATTTAGACAAATTTCAAAGTGGAGTAGGAGACAAAATTTATAATTTTGGAAATGAGCCCTATTTTGGCCACTTATTAGTGAAGGTGTGAATTAAAATTGAATGTAGGACAATTGCTATAAAACTTAACGGAAATTAGTTTGCATATCGCGCAATATTTCAAGGGCATACGCCAAATTATGAACTTGGAATTTAGTAGTAGAGTAAATGAAAAATTTTACAATATCAAAATTTAAGTCATTGAGCGTATGTTAGGTGGGTGAAATGGCTGAAGCACCACTCTAGCACTCTCCAAGTAGCACTAAAACGCCGCTTTGATGCAGTTATGAGACCTCCAACAGGCAGGTATCTACAGCCATTCTGAGCTGTTGATGGAATGGAGAAGGTTGATGGGATTTAGGTTGGTGCATTGCTCCAAGCTGTCGAAGAAAGGGGCACCATGCGATCTTAATTATCTAGCTGCCAGTCTCGAACATTTACAAAGAAAATGCTCAACAGTATCCTTCTCTGAAAGGTCCCCAGAAATGGGGGTTAAATGGTAAATCTAGCTTTTTCACGTGTGTGTCGATTGTCCAATGACCAGTAAATACAGCTACGAGTTTGGAAATTGAATGGTGTTGAGTCTGCAGGACCAAAGAGTTTTCGCAATAGCACATGAAAAAATGGAGCTCCATTTTTTGTGCGTTTTCCTGCAAAATAAGTAGTGCAATTCCTTTTTAACAATATTTAGAGGGATGCCGATGACCGTGTAGAAGGTCTCTGAGACCAATTCAGTCGATCCATCATGGCAAGCAATTTCATTTCCCTCTATGTACCTGGAATACAGATCAGAGAAATGTTACCTGCATACCCATAAGATTTGATCTCCTTCTTACAGGAGTTGACTAGTTTGGATTTGCACCATGGGGTCGACTCCCTTGCTCCCACGTTCCCTAAGCATTTTTTATACCTACAGATCGCAAATACTTCTGGCTGAAAAAAACTGGCAGTATTCGGCAATTTTAAGGAAATAGAAAAATTGGTTTAGAGAAAACCCTCGGCTGCGACTCCCGATTCCGTCTTGCAATCGCAGGTTATAGCGTAGATTTTATTGTAAGATTTGAATGTGGCAATCGAGGAAAATCCGAGTATTAAAAAAACTAAAATTAAAAATGTAGTGGGTGTTCTGTTTTAAAGCCAGATTAGTTCTTTCAAATGAAAACCAAAACAAAAAAAAGAACACAAAAATAGTTAATGGCTTTATTATCTTCAATATTTTATTGAACTTGGATATTTATAAAGATTTTTAACACAAGCGTACCTCCACTGCGCCTTATGAGAGCCCACAAAAAAAAAGGCCACAACACTCAAATCACATAACTTGGAGCGCGAAATGGTTTTAGCTTTATCAACTTTTTCATAGTAGTGTGGATCAGTGGTGCCTTTGGCATGGAAAACGCGCAAACTTGGACTTTAGCGGGATGTAATGGTGCCTCGAGAGCTTGAATTACAAAATGCAGAGGTGTGGCCAACATTAGATCATTAACCGATTCTCAACGATTTTGAAAAAACCAGCTGAGTTGAAGTTGTGACAGTGGTTTGTAATACAAATGACAACAATATATGTGTGGGTAATATGAAAAACAAAATGAACGCAACACCATCTAAACAAGGACTTATTGGACAAGTTTGTGAAAACGTGTAAAATAAGTGATCAGAAACTACTGCGGAATCGCCAATGACGCGGCAGCAATTAAGTCCATTGTACTGCACTCGGGTTCCCTTCCCTTTTTAATTTTCTTTAAATCTACTCGACCTCCGAAGAAATGTGAGTAGATCTTGTGGTGCCAACGAGCCAAGGTGGCTGCTTCTTAACACATCAGTGCCAAAGACCTCAAGCCTGATTCGAGCGAAGGCGGGGCAGATGCACGAAAAGTGGTTCACCGTCTCATCCTTCTCTCCACATGCTGGACAGAGTGCACCGTCTGAGATGCTCACCTTTTCCGTGTGATTTACCCATAGAAAGTGGCCCGTCATCAGTCCAACCAGACGCCTACAGTCCCCTCTGCTTAGTGACAAGAGGAACTGACAGGATCAGTTTTGTCCATCTGCAGCTTCTCTCAGCCTCTTGTGGGTTAGAGTAACCCGTTTGCTAACCGTGGCTTTGATGGCTGCAGAAGAGAGTGGCAGAACGGGCTCCGGGAAAAGGAAGTTGTAATCCAACATCATAATCTTAGTAACTTAGATTAGAAACTAACTGACTTAGAAAATAGCTAATCATAATCTTAGTTATCTAAAATCAATGACTTCGATTTCTGCATAAATTCGATCTTACATGGGTGTGGGCGATATAGTTTTTTTTTTAAAGTTCTCCATGGAATGGGCGCACAGATATTCCATAAATTTGGGTTATCGGTAACACTTACTTCTTCGATACTCATATTAAGACTAGCTCTTGAAATATTAGTTACGATATACTTTTCCAAAATCGTTGCCCAAAAAAACGTATACGAAAATTTGCGTACTCAAGGCCTGAGTATAGATAGGAAATCTCCACAATGAAGAAATTCAAATAATAAAATATAAAGTATGCAAAGGTATTTGTAAGTGCAAGGAAGTACGAATTTCAGTGCGCTGAAATTTTTCTGTTACAACTAAATTTTATTGAAATAAAATAGGAAAATTCTTTTTAAAATTGAAAACAAATTTAGTAATGGTCGCAGAAATCAATAATGCAAATTTTATGAGCCATTATTTTGCATTAAATGTAACCTATTTTTTTTATTAAAAATTTAACAAATTGTGATGTGAAGGATGCCGTGTTTTTTCTTTTATATTTTAACCATTCACCTTCGTACTTAATTATGTATGTATGAATAAATGTATGTATCTATGTGAGCAAACTTATATACAGTGGCGCACATAACTGTGTGCAAGATATTTTGTTTTTTATATTTACACTGTTTTTCGATTTGGTTTTTTTGTTATTAAAATGCTTGCAATATTATTCATTTTTTAATCAAACGTTGGTTCGAATCTCGGTGAAAGACCAAAATGAAGAAAAAGTTGTTTCTAATAGCGGTCGCACGTCGGCAGGCAATGGCAAACCTCCGAGTGTATTTCTGTCATGAAAAAGATCCTCATAAAAATATCTGCCGTTCGGAATCGGCTTGAAACTGTAGGCGCCTCCATTTATGGAACAACATCAAGACGCACACCACAAAAAGGAGGAGGAGCTCGGCCAAACACCCAAAAAGAGGGTACGCGCCATTTATGATATAAATGAAGCTTTGAAACTATATTCTTAAACAATTTTAGAAAAATTCGATACATTTTCGTCTAGTTTTAAACTTTTCAATCTTAATGTTTGGTTAATTTTCGTGTACGTAACAAAAAGGATCATGAAATTTTAGTTAAATGAATGCAAGTTATATGCAGTTAAAAATCGCTTGGATTCTTATAAAGTTTTTTTGACGGCTTTTTGCATTTTATTTCATACATAAGTAGTGAACTCGCAGTACGACCTTCATCGTTATCTTGGCATACCAGCATACCACAGCTCACAAACAGCGACTTTTTTTCCCTTGTTCACTCCACTCGGGAGGATAGGGCCTCGACAAGACTGAGTCTTGCATTGGTTTCGTTAGGTGATTAGTGTGTCTGTCGCTATCAGTGCTAAGTAGCAGGAATGCCTTCCTGTCGTGGCTTAGGAACAACGCCTTTTAACTGTGTAGCATTTGTCTATAAGAAGGATCATACAGATGGTTGAGGACTTCGCTAAATTTTGGTGTGTCTGACTTACTTCGGCTGAATTCATTTTAGGCATTTAAAATGCACAACGGTAGCAGACCAATGGAGATCGAATATTGTAAAATGCTTCTTAAAATAAGTTCAATTATTAAATGAAAATTTCTGATTAGTACCCTTTTATATATTCCATGTGCGGTTGTTCAATGCTTCTAAAAAACTATAAGAATCGTTAATAAAAATATAAAAAAATCTTGGAGAAATAAAAATTTCCGAGAGTATTTGTTATAGAAAAATAAGCTCAAGTTAAAAAAAAATTTTTTTAGTAAGCTCAAGTTGCATGACCAAAAAACCAAAAAAAAACGGTATAAAATTGACGACTTTTTACCTTCTAAAGCTTACTTTATTACTCAAAATTCAATGCGCTATAAAACTGCATACTCGAAATTTTCAAGAAATTCAGATTAAAAATTCCAAAATTTAAGGCAAATATTTTGAGTTTTTCTAAATTTTTGATTAAGTTCAAAAGTTTGATATATATGGCTTTGGTAAAAGAATGAACAATATAAAAAAAGCCAAAAAAGTTTAACTCGAGAAACTTTGTAAAAAAATACAACATGCACACAGTTATGCTCGCCACTGTATATACACATAAATGGAAAAAAATTGATTTTGCAGCCAATTATTTTCTTATTATTACCACACTTTTGCGCAGATTCAGTTATTGCCTGCAGCAAATATTAAAACAATCGAACCGGATTTAGAACCAATTCAGCAAAAGAAAGAAAAAAAATGAAATTAACGTCAAACTTAAAAAACATTCGCCTGTTATAGAAACATAATGATTTTTCGTGTGTCCAGAGCAATTGAATTTGCAATTATTTTATATTTATAAACACAACCCGTGCGGCTACGCCCTCTTAAAATGAACAATGCCCAGCATTTTATATATAATATTTACACACTTACAAATATTCACATGACGGCGCGCTCTAGCCGCAATTATCGCACTATCCCACGCAAAAGTACACGACTGAAGGTTACGTATAAGTATAAATACATACACACATACGTACATACGTAAGAGAATGTGCACAAAAACAAATATTGATGTAAGAAAATATATTTCATTTGGTTATATGAAAACTCGTAAATATGTAAGTATTTTAATATAGCCAATTAAACGGAACCCCATATTTGTATTTTAGCTGTCAAATAGATGCTTTTTTATGCAGTTGCCAAGGTATTGCTAATAAATAGTCATATGGAAAGAAACGAGAAAATCCACTCAGTATTGCAGGATTAATGTCATGAACGGGTGCGCATGCGCGGTAGCTAAAGGCGATTGTCAGCGAAAAGCTTAGCATTGTTTTCTGTGCATTGTAGCGGAAGAAAATTGATACGAGTATATAATTATTAAAAGTTATCACTACTTGGCGAAAAAATACGAAGTAGCGTATAAATTTTGCATACAATTCTGCGAAACTGGAGTAAATTTTTTTGTCACTTGCGCGTAATTACCGCTCAATTCAACGCCTATCCTCTGTATTGAAGCTGAAAAATTGTTAAAATTAATGCTCACTAATGTTAACATATTTTTCATTATTTTATTTATTTAAAGAGATTATAAATAATCTTACTTAGCTGGCAACTACGACCAATGGTGGCGCCAATCGCTTTTGCATTGCGCGCGCATTGACTCCAGTTGGAAACATCAACTTGACTTGGCCTTTCCAACGTAGATAAGGACGTCCTTTTTTGCGAGTTCCACCAGTACATTTTGCGAAGAATTTTTCTCTCGAAAGCTCCTAATAACCGCCCATGGATGTTTATCTATGTCCAGGACCCAGCGCCACAGTAAGACTGGGAGTATGAGTGATTGATAGCGCATTTTTTTCCTGCGTCAAGAGGGGGCTCCGATTTTCAATTTACCCAGCCCAAAGGAGCGCCTGTTGTGAAGAGTTATTCTCCGCTAGATCTCTGGGCTGACGTTGTTGGTGGTGTTAATGCTGGATCCTAGGTAGACAAAGTCCTTGACTACGCCGAATTTAATATTGTCAATCGCAACCTGCTGTCCAATTTGCGTAGATTTTCTGGTTGTTGACACAAAGTTCTTTGTCTTCTTCTTTCTCAATGGGATTCTTTGATTCAAAACTGTAGAAAGTTGCACTGCTGCCCGAGATGTCGATAATGGCGGAGTGAATAATTTTCTGCACCATCAAGGTGAATCGCCTTGTCGGAAACCCCACTTCGTTTTGCCAATTCCCATTGCGCTGGCGAGCTTTGCGGAAATGCCAAACTCAGTCATGGTGACATACTCATGATTCCTTATCGTACAGTCGAATACAGCCTTTTAATCGACGATAAAGTTGGTCTTCCCCAGGCCTGAAGCCACACTGATAAGGTTCAGTCAGTTTGTTGACGAGGTTTCAGCCTTTCACAAAGTACGCTTGATAGGACTCTGAGAAGGCGTACCCCGCGGTAGTTTTAGGGTTTTCTAATAAGAGGTGTTATTTTGATATTTAAAGAAAAAGGCTATTTTTTTAATATAAATTATCGGATGTTTGTTTCATTATAAAGAGGAAGGCATGCCGTTAGTAGTAGAAAATAACATCAGACAAACGACCACCACGACCACGCTTACAGGACAATATCCTTTTCATAAAATTTTCCATAACCGAATTGCAAAGTGGCTGCCCTATGTCCTCGATAGCCTCACGAATTTCATCTTTGAGGTCTTGAACCGACCCTGGGCTGTTGGCGTAGACCTTCTCTTTCACGTGGCCCCAAAGAAAAAAGTCCCAAGGTGTTAAATCACAAGATCTCGGAGACCAATTGTGATCACCTCTTCGAGAGATAACACGGTCCGGAAACTTTTCTCGTAAAATATCAATGGTTTCGTTGGTTGTGTGGCACGTAGCGCCGTCTTGTGGAAAATAAACGTTGTCCAGTTCAATTCCGGCCATAAAAAATCGTTGATTATCTCTCGATAGCGCAATCTTATTCAAAATAACATTTGTTATTGGAAATCCCTTTATATAAATTTATGACTGTTTTAAGGATACTTGATTTGGTTTCATTAATACATTCACGTAGATCAGAAGATTTAGTGTTGGTAAATAGAACGGGTCTGATGTGTTGATGCTCTGGGTAGTCATCGAGAAGGTGTGATACTGTTTTTTATATTTTTTTAATCGAAGAGGTAATCTTACATAGATACCGGCAATATAGACAGCATGCCACGGTTCCTACAGTTTGCTAAAGGTACACCTCCTTTGAAACCGCCACGGTCAGTATCATCTTACTAAACTGGATTTGCGAAACAGTACACCTACGTACTAAGATCTTAACTCCTACCTCCACTGCACTGCGGTACAGCCGTTGGGCGTTGCTTTGCAAGGCCGAGCTGGTCCATTTATGTATGTCTATTCATATAAACATTAGTCTCCTCTCTACCTTTCAGTGCTGCGCTGCCATTATTTCTCCGCAACTCTTGTAGCGCATTCGCAGACCAGTCTTTAATTTGACCCACCAACTTCGATTGCAACAAGTGCTTTACAATATTGCCTGGCGTAACTCTTTCTGTTTCTATCGTTTCTATAGTCGACCTTTTGGATACATATCTCGGGCAGGAAAAGAAAATATGCTCCACATTTTCACTGCAACTATCGCAGAACGAGCAGTCCATTGCATCATCAAAACTTTACCACTGAAAAGGTACTCTCCGAAGCAGCCATGCACCGTCAGGAATTATGTTAGCTGAAAATAGTTTTCGTCTTGCTCGACTCATTCATAAGACTGCGTGTCCACCTCCCTTTTGTTGCAAAGTCCCAGCGATTTTGCCACTCATCCACGCTCTTCTGTCTTTCCTCTTTGGGTTTTGGCTTTGTCACGTATTCTGCCCTGTTCGGAAACAATTATGTTCGGCGGCATATGGCCCGATAATGACACTCACCGCTTCATATGAAACCGTCCTAAAATCACAGACAACTCGACTGGCCTTAGCATCGAAACTATTTCCATCTTCTTGGCGTGCATTTTCTGTATCAGAACTTTTCCCTTTTCGGGTCCTGCATATAAGAGTGAGAACTGGCTAACTTAAGCACAGGAACACCCTCCTGCCCTGGCCGGAACCACCAATGTTGGCCATAAGTCTTGTTAGCGTTGCTGTCACCATGACCGCCTTTTCACTTGCTTTTTCAATGTGTTTCTTGAAACTTAGTCTCGCATCGATAGATATTTTAACGCAACTGATATTTTAACGCAGGTTGTGTTCTGACGTTGTACCCATCAATGTTAATCGTGGTCGTTTATAGCTTTTTCTTGCTCGTTATAAGGACTGCCTCCGTTTACTGTCCTGCTAGCTGAAGTTTCTCTGTCGACAACCATTCTTTGAACTGTGCTGTTGCTTCGCTGAAGATAGGTGTAATTTTGTGGTAGATGTGTATGTGTGTATTAATCGTGCGTCCAATTTTGAGCCTGACAAAAGTTTTTATGTTTTTGATAAGCAGGTTTGCAGGAAAGGTCGATCGTTTAACATCAGCATTCAAGATATTATAGAAATGCCGGTATTTACTCCATTCTGTACGCCGCCATCTGTGTGTTGCTGTTTTTATCAGAGTAGACGAATATCAGTATTTGTGAGGTAATCGAAAGGAAGTAATGGATGCCAGCTTCTTTGGCTTTTTATCCGCAATGTAATTTCCTCTAATGTCTGTATGTTGTATGCTCACCATCTTTACGAGAGAAGCCCAGTGCTTTAAGCAGAGCAGCTACTTCAGCTCTAAAAGTTGAGCAGTATGCGGGTAGATCGTCAACGGTAATGGTGGAATGTTGAAATATATTTTGAGGTATTTGTCATTTTCAAACAAGGCTTAAGAAATTGGTACCAACAAATTTTCACTTTCACCAGCCTGTAACTAAACTTCCTTTGAAATCGATTTTTTAAGCCGAATGTGATTGCTCTTTCATACGGATACCATTAATTTGCTTTAAGTCACTTAGAATTTTATCTACTGCACTCAATTGGGGAATACGGAAAACTTTTAGTTGTATAAAATTGTTTCGATATCAAGCAACAACAAGAATTATTACTCCATTGCTTATTGCCCACTCGCCTAGTCTCGTTTCGAATGTGTTGCGCGAAATTGAAATTAGCTTCATTATGCCTGATTTAATTTAATCATAAAATTAGATTTTATAGATAATAAATATAAATAATGATCTGCTAAAATTGTTAAAAAAATTCATTAACAAAAATGAATTGCTTTTAAATTCTGAAATTCAATAAATACGCTGTAGTATATTGTCTTGGGATTTAAACCGGACATATGTGCATACATTAGGGCGGATCGATATTGGAGGGGAGAAATATCACTCAATCTTGCTATACGAGAAATGTTTCAGTAGATACTATTTATGTTATTAGCATGCAAAAGTATGATAAATGTTGTCCAGGAAAAACTGCATATGCGTGTTAGGCTATAGATTGTATGTAGTAATGTTGCGTACTCAGCTGTTCATTTTCTCATCAATTTAATTTTTGAAGGGACTTTAAGGTTTCAAAAGGTTAAATTTTTAGTAAATAATTTAAAATTTTTTAATTATTTTTAATTTTAAACACTTGTACTAACTTTAAATACGGGTGCTAAGCAAAAGCGGATATACCGAGCTATTGAAAAGAAGTTGGGTTAAAAAAATAATAAAAATTCATCCCTCACTATCCTTGATATTTCCTGAGAAATTATTTAATATTTATTTTTTATAAATTTTTTTTTGTCGGTGTTGCCTATTTTCACCCTAAAAAACATGACAATTAAAAAAAACAATAAAAATTCTAATTTAAAATTTTACACACAGTTTATAAAAATTTCACAATGTTTCATACAAAATTTTAAGCTCTAAGAAAAATTATAAAAAATGAGGTACGCAGTTTTATAGCACTTCAAATTTTAGTAAAATATGAAGTGCAAGTTTGAAGTTGTTAGAAAATCCTCCTGATTTTTTATAACTTTTTTTTCTGGACGTTGTTGCGTATTTTCGCTATATAAAACATAAAATTAAGAAAAGAACATAAAAATTCAAATTTTACAAAAAAAATTATACAATGAAAATTTCAAAAAGTTTCATAAAGAAATTCAAACTTTAACAAAATGAAAAAAATGAGGAATGCAGTTATATAGCACTCCAAATTTCATTACAATAAAATAAGTAAGAAATATATAAACCTATTGATTTTTATAAGTTTTCGCAAAAAATGAAGAAAAAATATAAACATTTAAATTTAAAATTTTATACAAAATTTATACAATGAAAATTTGAAAAGCTTCCATAAAAAAATTTAAATTTTGAAAAAATGAATAATATGAGGTACGCAGGTTTATGGCAGTTAAAATTTTTGTAAAATATTGGGTAGTCGAAAAAATCTTTTCGTATTTCTAATCAAACTTCAACTCATTTTTTTATATTTATAATGAACTTTATTAAACCAAATATGTACCATTTTGGTCGACCACCTTTTACCATTTTTCTTCTAGAGACATTATTCCATCAGTGTAAAACTTTTGTGGTTTCTCTGCGAAAAACTGCGACAAGTAATTTTCACAGGCTTCTCTCGAAACCAACTTTACTCCATTAACCCTTTCAATACTAACGGGACACATACGTCCCAATGAGTGTTTTCGTTTTACTAAATGCCAAATATTTCTTTGCATCGCTATGTATTTTCTTCCCATCAGATTTTTACGAGATATACCATCAATTATGCTCCGTATGACCCGTTATACTTTGTATTTTTCTCTACACATGTTTTGCAGTCGTAGTTAAATCGTAGCACGTGCTAGGTGAGTAAGTGGAAAAACGACAATTACACATTTACTGAGTGTTCATTACGGGTGGGACAATGTTTTCCCAGGACATTTTCTCAATTCCTAGAAATAATTTCTTTATTTATACAAGAGGACATACTATTTAGATCACTAGTAATAACTTTTCATGGTTAAATATTTTTCCCCTTAAAAAAAATTCCGTATTGAAAGGGTTAAGGGAGTTCTGCATTGACCGAAACAAATGATAGTCCGATGGTGCAAGGTCAGGGCTATATGGTGGATGCATCAAAACTTCCCAGCCAAGCTTTCCCAGTTTTTGCCGAGTCATCAAAGATGTGTGTGGCCTAGCGTTGTCCTGATGGAAGACGACGCCCTTTCTGCTGAACAGTTCTGGCCGTTTTTTATCGATTGCTTGCTTCAATCTCATCAGTTGTTGACAGTAAAGTGTAGAATCAATCGTTCGAGCAGGCTGGAGCAGCTCATAGTGGATGATTCCTTTCCAATCCCACCAAACACACAGCATAACCTTTCGAGGCGTCAATCCTGGCTTTGGTCCATTAAATTTTTCACAGACAATTCATGTGGTACCCAAACATCGAGTTTCTTTTTGTAACCAGTCTTTTTTAAATGGTTCAAAACCGTTTGATGATGAATGTTTAGTGCCTATGTGACGGTCCTGGTCAATATTTTCCATAATTTCATCGACTTTTTCAACGATAGGTCGACCGGAGCGAGGTGCATCTTTCACATCGAAATTTCCAGAACGGAAGCGAGCGAAGCATTGTTGTGCTAAACGAACTGATACAGCATCGTCTCCGTAAACTTCACAAATTTCATTGGTGGCTTGCGTGGCATTCTTCCCTTTTTTAAACAAAAATTTCAAAATATAGCGAATTTCTTCATTATTATCACTCATTTTTGAACAGCTATAACTTTTTTCACTTCTCCGAATTTAATTTTTGTTTGGTGAAATGAAGCTTAAAATGTCACCTTTCTAACACCATATGATATGACACAATGTGATTGGTAGCACTGGAGATAGATGACTCCAGCGAAATCTATTGACAAAATACGAAAAGACTTTTTCGACTACCCAATAAAAAAAACGTAAAAAATAGAAAATTCTCTTGATTTATATAACATTTTTTTTTACTTTTTGTTATTTTCACCATATAAAGCATAAAAATTCAAAACCAGAAACAAATATAAAAATTCAAATTTCAAAATTTATAAAAATTTCACAAAGTTTCATAAAAAATTTCAAACTTTGAGCACTTCCGGTTTTAGTAAAATAAAGTTAAATTTGAAGTTTTAAGAAAACCTTCTTAATTTTTTATAACTTTTTTTCTGGACGCTGTTGCCTATTTTCTCCATACAAAAAATCTAGGGAATTGTATCTTTTGTATGGAGAAAATACCCAACATATGGAGAAATTACCCAACACCGTCAAGCAAAAATCAACAAGAATTTAAGCCATTTCAAGTTTGCATTTTGAATGCCCCACAAAGCAGTTATGTAAAATTTTTGTAAAAATTCGTGCAAATATTGCAGCCAAGTAACTCTCGTTTGCCTCGCATTTTTGTTGATTGGACTCCTATAGATTTATTATTCAGATTTATTGGAAAAAGTATTAAAAAATTTGACGGAAAATTGAATTGGAGCGGCGACCATATGCTGAATTTCATATAAAAAAAAATTAATGCCGGGAAATTATCTACCAGCTTATAATAAAAAAAATCATTCCCACAATATATCTATTTTTTATTATCACTTAAAATTTTCAAGCTCATAAAAACATTCTATACTATGCGATTGTCCAATCAAAAAAGTACCACCCTTATGCCCATACACACACAATCTTGAATCTTAAAATTGCAATTAAAAAATAGAAGCATTGAGTGGGTAAAATAACAAAATTGAATGTTAGAAATTAATTACTTATTACTTTACTTACAAATTCTTATAAAAATATATAAATAATTGCAGTTCTTTTTAGACAGGAAAGATTAATAGCCGTAAAATTGGCAGCAGTAATTGAGGTAACTCTTCGAAAGCAATGCGAAATGAATTAGAAATTGGAATATTGCACAAGCACGCAAACTTACAAACAAGCGGGCAGGCAGGTGCTAGAAATATTTTTTTAGCAATTAAATTGTTTTTTCTAAAGCCACACGTTTATAGCAAAAACACAAGAAAATGAAATTCATTCAAATAATTATTCGCACGAAAATAATAAAACTCACTTAGAGTAAGCAAACAAACAGGTTCTCGAGCCAGAAAATTATTAATAATTATTTGCGCTCAATTGGCGATTTCAAAAAAATTTACGCAGTCTCACTTTGCCTTAATTTATTTGCTCAAATAGCGATTAATTTGATACTAATTTTAAATTACTTCCTTAATTAATAAATGCGTTGGGTTTGCGTACATAAAACATCCATAAAACTGTCAAGAATGTGTGGCAAGCAAAATGAATGCGTTCACCTCTGGGCTATAAAGTGATGCGATGCACTCAATAAAAATAATGAGTAAACAAAAAATAGTGGACAAATTCACAAAAAAAAACTTACATTAAGCAGGACATCTGCTGAAATGCCTACGTTGTAAAAAATATTTACTTGTTCAATTATCACAAATCTACTCACAAACACACACACACATACACACGGGTATGCAATTGTAAATAAATGAATGGCTTGTGGCTGACGCCATTGCAACGCCCGAATGCTGTTGTAAAAAGTTCATTGCGGTAGTTGAAGGACACCCGCGCCAATGCAACGCGCATTCACACACACACACACACACAAGAATACCTCTTTGCATTCGAAAACAACGCGGGAATCGAAGATTTATCGTTGCCATGAGGTCAAGTGAATGCACAAGACAACAACCAGCAGCCAATGCAGTAAGGCTTTTGAAGAAACTATTTTTTGTTTGCATATAAATTCAAGTAACTACACATTGTTGTGGCGGCTGACTAAGGATTGAATTGATTTATTGAAGCAATGTTATGAAAAATATTGATATGAGCGTTAATGGCGTTGGCGATGGCAGGCTTTGATAGATATTTAAATTTTTTTTATTTGAGATTTTTACTACTTGGTGTAAGCGAGTGCTTTTTTACAAAAGTAATAAAGTAAAATTGTAGATTAATTCTTTAAAAATTTAAATAAAAAAATTTCGAATTAAACCAAGTTAACTTGTGAGTTATTCGCAAAATAATAATTGCGCGTGCGAGGAAACTGATTTTTATTTTTTTTTATTTCGACCGAGGGGAGCATTGAAAAAAAATAACTACAAAGTAGACAGTACTAGTGGCACATTTTTTTATTTGTTTTGCAGTAGATAGCGAGGAATTGACAATAACGGATTTACCATAGGCAATGAAATTCCTCTGACTCACTAAAATACTTCCTTTTGCACCGGAATGAAATTACTTATATTTGTAATTAAGTTAATTTTTAACGAGAGTCTCGAAACATTTCATGTTATTTTGTTTATTTTCTAGTCAAAAACACAAAAATTCTTCTGGTGAGGTTAGGCTTGGCAGCCGCATCACACATAGAGACATCGACGACACTTAGACCACGAGATGGGTCCGTTGTGAGCCGCGGGGGCTGAGCTACATTTTCCTCTCCATATTGAACCATCATGAGCGTTTGACAAAGCGTAAAAGGTTGTTGATACCTAAAGTGTATGGATTATCTATATTCATTAAGAAGCAGGATCTTAAATATTCGTATCGGTTCCTGCTTCTGGATAGAACTGGGAATGTTCAAAAAAGGTGTTGAATTGTTTCTAACTCCTCCTCACTTCTGCAGCTACGACAGAAATCATCCATGTAAACGCTTATATCCTTGCATGATTTCTTATGGGACAATGTCCTGTGAGGGCCGCTACTAAGGACAGACGTCAATTTAGCCTTGGCCATGTTTGCCTAGCAATTTCACAGGTGTTAGCGCTCATCCATCTTTGATTTGCAGAACTGGTTAGTGCGTCCTTAATAAGAAGCTTACGAGTTGCGAGAGGTACCCCCATAAAATTACTTATGTTTGGCATTCAAGTAATTTCTCTTGCAAGTTGGTCTGCCATACAGTTCCCTGGTATATCTCTGTGGCCATCTCATTTAGAGATTGGCGAGAATGTAAGACACTCCTTGATGTTATTTAGAATGCGTCGTATTGCAGCTTGGCTGACTGATAGAATGTAAATATCTGCTGATGATATTCTGTTTATCTTTAACCATTTTAAGGCTTCATGAATAGCGTTTATTTCCGCTTGAAAAACACTACAGTGATCCGGTAGTTTAAAGGATTCACTAATAGAAAGCTCTTCGCAATATAACCCTGATCCTAAACCAGTGTCCATTCTAGATAAGTCCGTGTCCACGGGTGTATTGGGTGTTGGCTGTTCACTCAGCCTTTCCACTCTAGAAGGGATTTTCACTGAAACATTTCTTTCGAAGCAGAGAATGGGAGGGTGATAATCCAAGTCACTGGGTATATCCGTATAGGAGTCTAAGATAGTTGAACGTCCATGCGTGACAGCCCTCCATAGTGAGCTCGCTTTGAGTCTTAAAGCGGATCAGGCCGCTGAGTATTTGCAGAAGAGATCTAGGGATGGCAGATGTAATATGATATCCAAAGTCATTGATGACGTGGTTTTCATGATGCCACATATTGCTAATTCCGCTGATCTCTGCACCTTGTTCAATAAATTAGACACCACCAGACAACATTTCCATATAGAAGAATGGGTCTGACGACATCAGTGTGAAGCCAATAAGCAACCTTCGGTTTAATTCCCCAGGTCTTACCTAAACCTCTAGGTTCGCTGGGTGATGGTGTTTGACCCTTGGAAGAACACAATCTTCAGAATATCGTTCTTCGGCTCTTCTGTGAAGAAAATTTGCTGTTTTTGTGACCACTTCCAATCATCATTCATCGCTGAAGATAATCTCTAAGAAGAAAAACGAAACCACAAAAAAGTGTGAATAATCACATTTTCTTACTGCTATTTGACAAAGGAAAAAAATGTTTTTTTAACTTACTTTTTTCCAATATTTCGTGTCGAAGTCTCTGTGAAGTTGTGCCGAAAGTTTCCGCCGATTTCGCATACACGGTGTCATTTTTGGCTTTTTCGTCTGTAAAAAAGTCCATTTTCGTATAAGCGTCGTCGTAAGGATCTTTTCGAAATATTTACTCCAGATTCTTGAACCTCTCTTAAAATCATCTGACTTGACGCATTTCTGTTCCAGAGAACTATTTGGACGATTTTGCATTCTCGGCGACAATTTTGGCAATTGTTTGAAGTTACCGCTAAAACGTTGTTGGTATTTTTCCACTTTTTGGCAACATTTACCACAGATGCCCTGGATATTCCAGCAGTTCTTGCTATGTCTGTATAGCTCAGGTTCTTGGCTTTGCAAAGAACTGCAATTTGTTGCTTTTATCCCGATGCCAAATCCGACTTTCGGTACATTTTCTAAAAAAAAAACCGGTTAAATCGAAAAAAGGATAATTCACGTGACAAATTCAAAATATATCTATATTTTGTACTTACTGTTGTTACATTTTAGATATATGAATATTCACTATTCAATTCTTTCACTTTTCAGACGATCGCAATTAGTTTTTTTATGCTCTTCACACAAGATCGAATTAATTCGCACTGGCACTTGCACACTTAACTTTTCACTTATAAGCAAAAAAAAACAGATCGTAGCAGGCCAATTGACCGGAAGTTCTTAAAAATAGCCAAGAACAGGTTAAAACCCCTTAATACCTTTTCTTATTTGGCAAAAAGATTCAAAATTAGATTCAAAATTTTACCTGATTTTTTAAGAAAAATGCCATTGGTCATAATTCAATGACCAGGTACTGTACTGGATGCTATATTAGAGAAAAAAATTGCTAAGCCCCAGACGGCATTCAATGGCGGCCGTTCCAAAAGCTTGGCGATCTAGATTTTGCAGACGACATATCCTTAATGAGTCACACATTTGCCATTAAAAAATTAATGGAAAATGTAGAAACCATAGGTCTAAAACTAAACATTCCAGAAACTAAACCAATGCGATGTGACGGCTGTTGCAGTAGAAGATGTTAGCGAGTTTTGCTATCTGGGTGGCATAATTTCCAAGAATGGAGGTACTGAAAGTGACGTATCCAAGTATGAACAAAGGCAGATCAAGTTTTTGTGAATTGAGCAAAATTTGGGCTTCACGAAATATTAGTAAACGTACCAAACTAAGAATTTTTAATGCGCATGTAAAAAAGGTTGTGAAACCTTGAAAGTCACTAACAGAATCTGCCAGTGGATGCAAAACTTTGTAAACAAATGTTCGACGAACTTGCCGAGCTTCCTGGCTCAAAGTTATAACGACTTACAATATACTAGCACTAAAAATTTCAGAGCCTGTTAATGTGGAGATTAAACCCCCGAAATGACATTAGATTGGACACACTTTGCGAAAGGAAAATAATAACATCGCTAAAATGGCACACGAGTGAAACTCCCAGGTTCACGAAGGAGAGGGCGACCCAGAAGTACATGGGTAAAAACGATTCAAGCTGAATGTCAACAAATGAGTAGCTGAATTTATATTCGAGGAATCGCACAAAATCGGACTAGATGGAATGCGCTAGTCTCCGCCATATGTTACGACTAGGAACGACACTAAATTGTAACTTAACATTAATTTTTTTTGGATTAAATTATTTCGTTAATTTCGTCAAGGAAATAAAAAACAAAACGACGCCATTTGAAAAAATTATAAAAATTATAGGGTGATGAATTTTGCGCTACCTTGTGTAACGTATTTTTACTATGTAGACCCATACTATGGCGGCCGCCGTAGCCGAATGAGTTGGTGCGTGATTACCATTCGGAATTCACAGAGAGAACGTAGGTTCAAATCTCGGTGAAACACGAAAATTAAAAAAACCATTTTTTTAATAGCGGTCGCCCTCGTTAGGCAATGGCAAACCTCCGAGTGTATTTCTGCCATGAAAAAGCTCCTCATAAAAATATCTGCCGTTCGGAGTCGGCTTGAAACTGTAGGTCCCTCCATTTGTGGAACAACATCAAGACGCACATCACAAATATGAGGGGGAGCTCGGCCAAACACCCAAAAAAGGGTGTACGCGCTAATTATATGTATATATGTATACCCATACTATAAGTCCAGTACTTTTAATTCACAAAAGGCTTCCCATCAAAAGAAAATTTGCACAGCTTGATTAAGTTTTTAATTAGATTTAAAAATTTATCAATTTTTTTTATAAAACCTGAAGTTTAGGGTACTAACCTAAAAATAGAAAAGACTTGTTCTCTGATCAGATATTGTTGAGAGTTTATCAGTGAAGTTAATTCAAGATAACCAGAATTAATTTACTAGGTTGATCAATAAGTTTTGTGGCTCGATAAGAAAGGGCTTTCTTGTTTTGTTATGTTGGTACACTCTTCCTATGAACGAATGTAAAGTTTCATTGCAATCTGTCAAATCATTCCTTGTGCAGTGTAGTTTAAGTTTCTGTAGTTCATTCGACTATTCGTTCACTACCCATGAAATGAAAATTTTTCAGAAATAAATTTTATGTTCGATTTAAAAATAAGCATAAATAATAAACACATTTCAATCAAAATATATAACCAAAAAAGATACATTTGAAAATCAATTTTTTTTGCGCACTACTCGGGCATGCAATAATTTGCATAAGTGGAGAAACTCGTTTATTGCCGCAGCGAGTGGCAACATTAATCGGCTAGTAACAGCAACGCCTGCGAATGACGGACACTCGCTGTAATTAAAGTGCTGCAGAATGAATTTTTTACAAGCCGAGTTGTACTCGCGAAACACTAAATAATTTGTATTTGATTGTTAGTTACTTAGTTGAATTGAGCAGTATTTTATGGCAAGCTACCCAGTAGGAAAGCAAAGATTTTTAATCAATTAAAAATTAACTTCGAACATGATTAAAGTATGGAGGTGAATTAAGTACTTTTATTTGTATAGAGAGTACTCTAGCTTGCGGAAAATGGTCAGATTGAGCACCGTAGATGGTAAAGCCTAGACGGAATTGAACCTTAAAAAAATTCCTGTGGAGTTTCTCATTCGAAAATATCACGTGTTTTAAGCTCTTTCCTACCAACTGAGCCTTATTGATTTTTATGTTTCCTTCGCTGCGTGTTTTGAAAAGGACTTTCCTGGTTCTGCTAAGTGGTAAAGCATCGTTGATAGCAAAGTAGGGAATTATTTTACAAAATGAAAATTCATTCCTATAGGATGCTTGGCTGCATACAGTTAAATACGCAGTTAAAAATTATTTCGTCTGATAAATAATGCATATATTTTGTATGTAAAAATCTGTTCATATGTAATCGAAAACTTCTTTTTGCACACTTTTTTAATTGGCACTGATACCGAGAGCGGCGTGTAAGTGTGTGCGTGTGTTACACTTTGTGATGCGATTGTGTACATTTATGCCTGCGTGTGTGTGTGTGTCGTATGCAATTTGTCGCTATAAGCTTGCTAATCGCTTATTGCGTTGGTTGATTCAAAATGTTGCAAGTTGCTGGCATTCAGGTTTGAAAAGTGCTGCTTTGCTGCCACATACACGCATACGAATACATAGTCATATTAATATTGCTCCAAATCAAGGAGATATGTTGTTGAAAATTATTAAAAAGAACTTATTTGCTTGTTATGTCGAAAAAAATATGACGTTGGGTATCAGCATACCGGGATATACAAACGTAGATACGTTTACCGATATACGAGGCGTATACCTATGAAACCGGAATTCATAAATAGATGGCGCTACCTATAAATGATTGCAATATCGAACTGCATCAGCTGCGCGGTTTGATGATTTTGACCTCTGTTAATACCAACGACTTCATAACATTAACATTTTTTTAACAGCAGCACATTTTTTCGTCTGCCAATTTAGTGCAGCTTTGCTAATTTATACTACGAAAAGCAGACAGCATTGAATTTTCTAATTTTTTTATCCCTTATGCGCTGTTAAATCAGGCCAAGCTCTTACAGTAAAAAACACCGATAAAAATTCGAATAAATTGACTGATTAACCCTAGTCCTAAATATACCCGTACAGGTCTCTAGTGTAACAAGGGGATTATATGGTAGAATGGTAGAATGGTTCGTAACATTCCTGAATAAGACGTCAAAACATGTACGTCACGGTCTTCAAAAAGCTGGGCAGTGTCAAAAAAATAAGCTCAAAGGTATCCGTACTCAAGCTATGCACCTCCTTTAAAAGCTATGCACTTCTAACTTCGCGTCAGCTCTAGTTTTTTATGTTAGATTTCGTAAGACTGTTGAAATTGAAATTTGAAAAATGCGAGCCAAGAAGCACCGAGAGAATGGGAACTCCTAAAACTTCTTCTTCTTCTTAATTAGCGCTATAACCGCTTACGCGATTTTGGCCGAGTTTAACAAAGCGCGCCAGTCGTTTCTTTCTCATGCTAATCGGCGCCAGTTGGACACACCAAGTGAAACCAAGTCCTTCTCCACCTGGTCTTTCCAACGTAGAGGAGGCCTTCCTCTTCCTCTGCTACCACCAGCTGGTACCACATCGAATACTTTCAGATCTGGAGCATTTGTATCCATTCGGAGGACACGACCCAGCCAACGTAGCCGCTGGGTCTTTATTCGCTGCGCTATGTCTATGTCGTCGTAAAGCTCATACAGTTCATCGTTCCCTCGCTTGCGATATTCGCCGTTGCCAACGCGCAAAGGTCCAAAAATCTTTCGCAGAATCTTTCTCTCAAACACTCCAAGCGTCGCTTCATCGGAGGTTGTAATCGTCCAAAAGCTTCTGCGCCACACGTTAGGACGGGCATGATGAGAGCCTTGTAGAGTGTTAGTTTTGTTCGTCGAGGGAGGACTTTACTGCTCAGTTGCCTATTTAGTCCAAAGTAGCACTGGTTGGCAAAAGAGATTCTACGTTGGATTTCAAGGCTAACATTGTTTTCGGTGTTAATGCTGGTTCCTAAATAAACGAAGTCTTTTATAACCTCGAAATTATAACTGTCAACAGTGACGTGGGCGCCGATACACAAGTGCGCCGACTGTTTGAAGACAGGAGGTACTTCGTTTTGTCCTCGTTCATCACCAGACCCATTCGCTTTGCGTCTTTATCCAGTTTAGAAGGCAGAACTAACAGCGCTGATGATGTCAATATCATCGGTATACGCCAACAATTGTACGCTCTTATAAAATATTGTGCCTGAGCGATTAAGTTCTGTGGCTCGTACGATCCTCTCCAACATCAGGTTAAAGAGTCAAATTCTTTGGAAAATCCGTAAATATCCTACAGTTTAAGAGAACTAATTTTACACATTTCATGACAATGGAACCCAAATTCATAGTCTTGCTTTAGCGAAGGCAGAATACTCACAAAGAAAATGCTCAGTACTATCCGGCTCCTCTAAGCAAAGCAATCAAATCGGGCCCACAATGATCCCAGTGGTGGTCATATTCAAATCCTGTAATAATATCGATCATCAACCGAACGACTTTTCTCCCTTTTGTTCTTCTTTTCTTTGAGAAGAAAGTTCTTCAGTTTTCTGTTCGAGCTTGTCATGAAATATTTTGCTGTTCTGCAGTGTTCTGCACTGAACCATCGCTCATATATAGTCGCTGATCAAATCCATAATTCCTGTAGAACTAATTCTGATTATTGGCTCTAATCTCTGTTCGGTAACCGCTGATCCACAGTGGGCCAATTCATCGCCAATTTCGTTTCTCCTTGAACACCGTGGTGTCCTGGAACCCATATAAGTACAAGCCTGTTCTGTCTTGCAATAAAATCAAGCTTCTTCTTACATTCTTGAACAATCTTTGAGGTATGCTTTACGTTCTGCAGAGCCTTCATTTCAGCCTGAATGTCACTAAAGACTCTAATCTGTTTCATTCCGCTATCAAATCTATTACCTCAAATACAGAGCAATGGTCTTATAGAAGGTTAAGAGTCATATTTCTGACAGCCGTATTCCTGGGTATTAGAAATCTTAAGCTTTCTAAATAAATATAATATTAATCGTGGTGCGGATAATAACGAATATTCACCAAAGATGTGACACCTCTCAATATACCACAAAATGTTGTCAGTTTGAGCGAAACTCCTCTTGCCGGCTTGTCGGCGCCTTCGTATTGTACAGTTTCTTAGTGGGTAACCCTGTGCTTTCTCATCGTTACGAATCGCCTCTTGCCGGTTAATCGGCGCCTTCGCATCGTGCAGCCCTTTAGTGGGTTACCCTGCAGTTTTACATTGTTACACCTCCTCTCAATGCACCACAAAATGTTGTCGGTTCGAAAGAATCTTCTCTTGCCGGCTCGTTTCTTTCCAGTGACCTGTAAGGGTTGCAGTGATACGTGAGATGCTTGGGCGAGATCATCCTAACAAGTAATTCGTCCTCTGAATGTTGTACTACGGTCATATTTTTCTTTTTGTACTTCATGTAGTTAATTGCTTCAATCTTCTTTCAGCTAAAGCTTAATAGGGTGAAACAATGGGCTTTTTATTATGTTGAATATATTAGCAACTGCCACCGCCTCTGTTATGTCTAGTGCCGAACCTTTTCTTGCTAGCTCATCGGCTGTCTCATTACCCTCCATATTCCTATGACAGGGAGCCCATATCAGAGTAATTTGAAGCCAATGACTAAGCAATTCTAGTTCCCCTCTACACTGTAAAACTAGTTTGGATGAAGTGGAGTTGGAGTCTACAGCCTTGATAGCTGCTTGACTGTCTGAAAATATAGCTACTCTTGCACCAACTTCCTTGTAGAGTTTTAGTGATTTGCATGCTTCTGTGATTGATAATTCTGCCTAAAACACGCTGGCATAGTGAGGAAGTCGAATTGATTTGCATAATCTAAGCGGCTCCGAATATAGGCCAGCTCCCATCCACTGTAGTTCATCTTAAAACTTCACCTTCATTCGGTCTTGCCTTTCCTCCATTCGGATGACAGTGTAAAATGTTCTATAACATTTTTTTGGAAGGACGGGGATTGCGACGTCTGGCTTGTTTTTGAACAGTAAGGGGACCTGAAGGAGTATCTTGCTGTGACCGTACGATCTTGTGACTGTTTCAATGTTCTTATAGTTCCACAAATACTTAGCGATCCTGTGATCCGAGAGAAAAGTCTGCCTCTGTACAGAGCTGATGTATGACGGTACTTTACGCGTTCTCTGCCAAAGTGTCTTCTAAACTCCAGTCCTTGCCATCAGAAAATTCCATTTCTGAATAATAAATTTGAGCCAAGGGTGTTAATACTTCAGCTTCCTTCTTTGGTACTGCTTTTCGTTTAACAATAATAATAGTGATAAAAATAAATATATGAAAAAATTCCAGCTTCACAGGAATACCACCTGTAGTAGAAAAGGCACAAATAAAAAATTTTGCAGCTTATAGTTACTCAGTTGGCTGGCTGGGGCGCCATTCATTTTGGAAAAGCAGAAGTTACATACAAATGGAATAAAAGTCTAAAAATATTAATCTTTGTGTTTCGAGGACTCAGTTATAAGCTTTGGCCTAAGAGGGTAGGGTATGGAACAAATAAAGTGAGCTCTTAAATGTGTTATAATTAAAATAAAAGGTAATTGAAAACCCTAATTCATAACTACTTGAAAACATAGAACATCAATTTATAAAATTTGCAAATCAAATACTCTCCGCATTCATTTATTACTTCATTAGTCTGTTCAGCCAAGCCGTTAATTTGCAATGAATTAATTTTCCTTTTTTGGAGTCAAATTAGAAACGCAGTAAACTTTGATTAATTGTGTTGAGCATTCACTTTGTGAATGAACTCAAATTGTAAAATCTTAATTTAAATCTACACAAGCACGGAATATTTTTCATTTAGCCATTCACTGCACGTTTTTTTTTTCGTTTTTTTCTACACCAAAATTTATTAGAAATATTTCCAAATTCTTGCGCACGTCAACTACTTCCAAAGTTCATTACTTAATTGCGCAAAGTGTAATGATTTCAAAAGTTTAATTACATTTACCAGCATCTAGATTTAATAAAAACCGCTACCAATTAGGTGTTGCCACATGTGACCGGCACTCTGCCACAACTATGCAACAACTGTGCACCCAACTGTGCTGCATTGTTTAAAATTAAATGAACTTTTTAAAATCATTGATTTAGGTGTAACATTGCCTTAGCCGAAGGCGGTCATGCCAAAAATCGGCTGGGCAAACCAACGTCCGTCAAATGACCTCTGACAGCAGTGCAAGTCAACTGTTGAAATTGGGTGAGTTTTAAGACGCCATACGAAAACATGAAATATTACATTTTAATTTGAAATTTAGGCATTTTCGTATATTTTCCTACACGTTGCCGTTTTTTCCACACCCTACATTGATTCGGGACGTCGTGAGTGTTGACTTTCGAGTGAATATTTTCAAACATTTGTGACCCTAATTTGATTGGTTTCGCACGTGCACGTGTGTGTGTGTGTGTGTGGGTAAAGTGATAGGAGCAGAGTAAACGCAGCTGTTGTAAATTTTATTGAAAAGCTTCATTTCGCATTAATTGGTGCCTGCTGATTCGGAATATGACCTATTTTTTGTGCTCTTTTCGTTATAATTTTTTTATTTTTTTATATTATTTGGAAACTAATAAATATTTAATAGATTTCAGAGCAATCAATGCATTCTGTGCAATTTTTTCTCGACATTTTTTCTGAAACCATATTTGGCTGAGGTATGAGCCTAGTTTGGGGAGTGAGTGAATTTGAAAGCGTTAGCAGTAGCCAATAACTGTAAATTTGTTGAAATGTGCATTTGTGGGTAATAAATGTTGTTAAATGCGTGCCGCTTATTTGATTGATCGCAGTCCGCTTTCTGATTGATGGAGAATCAAAGTTATCTAGTTATGGAAGTGAGGGAAATGTATATATAAAAATAGAGTAAAATAAAATAAAATGAGATGAAAAAAGATTAAATTAAATTAAGTGAAATAAAGTAATAAAAAATAAAAATAAAAAAACCAAGGTAAGAAAGGATTAAAAATAAAAAATATGAAGATAAAATAAAGCAAATATAAAAATAAATATGTAAATGAAAATGAAAAAAAAAAAAAGTTAAATAATGGGAAATAAAATAAATTGAAATTAATCAAAATGAAATGGAATAAAGTAGTAAACAAAAAAACAAAAAAAAAAACAAATAAATAAAAAACCAAAAAAAAAAAATATACATAAAAAATTTAAAAAATAAATAATTTTACAAAAATTAAAAATAATATAAAATAAATAAAATAAAGCAAAATATAATAAAGTAAAAAAAAATAAATTAAATTAAATGAAAACAATGAAACAAAACCAAGGAAATATAGCTAATAAGAACGATAAAAAAATAATAAAATAAAAATCAAAAATAAAATAAAATAAGATAATATAAAATAAAATATAACACAGTAAAATAAAATAAAAGTAAAAAATAAAAATATAAATTAATTTATTTATTTTTATTTATTTATTTACATCAGAACTAATTTCAAATAATTAAGGCACTCAAGAAAAAAAACAAATATAAAAAGAAGTAAAATTAGTCAAATTAAGTTAAATAAAATACACATAAAAAAAGAGAACACAAAAAAATGGGGAAAAGAAAAAAATTAAATGAAGCAAAATAAAATAAAAATACCTTAAAGAAACAGAAAGTAATGCAACTAGGGAAGAATGGAAGACAAAGCTAACCGAAATCGATGGCCCTCTGACTATATATACAGATGGTTCAAAACAAGACGGCAAAGTGGGATTTGGAATCTTTTCCAATTCCCCTCACATCAATCTATCATTTAGATTACCCGACTACTGTAGCGTATTCCAAGCGGAAGTATGCGCTATCTGGTATGCTGCGAAAACTCTCTTAGAAAATAGAATATCACTAGAGGATATCCGCTTTTTCACCGACAGTCAAGCGGCCGTTCGAGCACTCAGCTCCTCTTATACCCACTCAGATGTGGTTCGATCCTGTCTCTTATCTCTTAACGAGATAAGTGTTCAGAATTCTGTCCAAGTCATCTGGATACCGGGTCACAGTGGATTCGAAGGTAACTGCAAAGCTGATGAGCTCGCAAGAGCTGGAGCTGCGCAATCATATGTCAGTAACTTACCCAAAATCCACATTCCGCTCTCAACATGTAAAATGCTCATCGATCGAGAATTTCACAGCATTGCTGAGCGGAGGTGGCGAGTGGAAACTACTTGCGTTACGGCCAGACAAATCTGGCCATCCTACAATCTGAAACAGACAAAAACCCTTATAAGTCTTTCGAAACACGAACTAAGGCATATAATATCTCTTATCACCGGCCACTGCCTTTTGGGCACTCACGCACGTCGGCTCGGGGTTCCTCAAAACGACCTGTGCAGATACTGCGAGGACGAAGATGAGGAAGTATCGAGCAGACATTTGCTGTGCAGTTGTCCGGGTCTAGCCAGAAGTCGACTCGCTCTTCTAGGCTCTCCAACTATTGACAATCTTTCAGTACTCTCGGACCTGAAAATCGAATCTCTCATCAAATTTTCGAAACGAATTAATATCTTTGACCAAAATCTACAATAAAAATCTCGGTTAGGTGGGGAAATCATTTAAAATAATGAGCTCTAGGGCAACACAACGGACCCAACTTGCGGTCTATGTGGCACTCCGATGCGGGGTCACCCTTAAACCAACCAACCAACCAATATATAAATATAAGTAAAATAAAATGAAATAAAACCTAACCAAAAAAAATTCAATTCAAATAAAATTAAATAAAAAAGAATGCAATAGAATAAAATAAACAAAATATAAAAATAAAAATAAATAAAGTAGAAGTACATAAAAGCTAAATAAAATCAAATTAAATTAAAAAGAAAAGTATGTACATTAATGAAATAAAAATAAAATAAAACAGAATAAAAAATAAAATATATCTAAATATAAAACAGAAATAATTTGAATTAAATTCAGGTAATTAAAATAAAATGTAGATGACATAGGTTAGCTTAAGTTAGCCTGGTTGACATTAAGCCAAGCATAGACCTTGTAGTCCCTAGCTATACCAGATGGAGACCGACCTCTATGAATTCTGAAAGTAGGCATCGTATAGGATTATAGGATATAAACCCTTTTGCGTGGCAGGGAGATCCGCTTTTGAGACCCTCAAACAATGGGGCTCTCAGGCATTTCACACGCGTTTTTAATAATGCCGGACAAACGCACAGAAGGTGTTCTAAAGTTTCCTTAACATCTTCTTAGCATTTTCTGCATATGTCCATGATAGCAATCTTGTACGCATGTGCAGCCAATAGATTATGACCTGTCAGCATAACTATGATAGTTCTGCAGTCCTTTCGCGGGAGCGTAAGTACGAAATGAGTCAGTTGTTTGTCGTTGGTTTTACACATAACTTTTGCTGTTTTGCATGAGGTCAAATTAGTTCACCTAGCTTCCACTAGTGCTTTCATGTAGTCGTCCATTTCGTTGTTTATTGTATTTAACGGTTTTGGTATGTAATTCTCTTGTGCAAATGGTAGTCTAACAGCACTTTTTGCTATCTCATCGATTATTTCGTTCCCCATAATGCCTTTGTGACCAGGTGCTTAGTAGATATGTAGCCTACTGTTTGCGGCTAGCCTTTCTATGGCCTCCCTGCTCCGTTGAACATTTTTGGACTTAGTACAATATGAGCTTATTGCTCCCCCCCGTATATATTAATTGTTGAGTTCTTTCTTGGTTTTGTGTAGGTCAGCTCCGTGGCTTTCCCCACAGCGAAGTCTTCTACTTGGAAAATACTGCTGTGATCTGGCAGCTTGATAGGCCGCCTTATCTCTAGTTTTGAGCAGTAAATACCCGCTCCCACTCCGTCTAAAGTTTTAGAGTCGTCTGTGTAGATATTAAAAGTCTTATGGCCAGGCTTCATGCCTTTGTGCCATCCCTTCAATTGTAGTACGAAACCTTCTCTCCCAATTAAAGTACGAAGTCATGTAGTCTGTGCAACCTGAACTCCACTTTCTTAGTGAGCTGTGCCCGAAGGTTCTACAGGTGAATACTCCAGCAGCCGCTAACCTCCTCGCGGATTCCGCTGCCAGGTTTTCCGCCAAATAGGGTCCCAGTTCGTATTTTTAGGATTTCTAAATGATATATTTTTGATGACATAGAATAAAATTTAATAGATATAAAAAAATAAAAACAAAAAAAGAAATAAACAAAATGAAATCATAAGTAAAATTATTTTATGTAAATAAATAAAAAAAAATAAAAGTAAAATTTTACAGAAAATGAAATAAAAATAAAAATAAAGCAAACAAGTTTATAAATATATATATATATAGGGTTTTTCAATTGGCGTGGGTCGATTTTGGCGCCTTGTCGCAGCCATTTTGTTTTGGTGACATCTGTAAAATCTTTTGTTTATTATTCAGTTGCTTATGCCAAATCATCATGGCAAGTTACACGATTGAACATCACGTTCAAATGATAAAACTTTATTATCAAAATGAGTGTTCATTAACGCAAACGTTTTTCGGTAGACGTGGTGGCCCTTCAAATTTCTTATGGCCATTATGGAACCATATGGACCTAGACGACATGTGGTTCCAGCAGGACGGCGCTACGTGCCACACAGCAAACGTCATTTTATTCCATTTTAACATCTACCCGCCCTTATTGAAAAACCCTTTATAAAATATATTAAAATAAAAAATAAGTAAAATAAAATAACTCCCAAAAAAAAGAAGCTATAATCAGTTAATATAAAAAATAGTAATAATTTAAAAATAAAACAAAAATATTAGGTGCGCAACTAAGTTTTTTGATGAAAATACAACTTTATTCTGAAAAAATGGTTACAAGTGAATAATTGAAAGTATTGCCCTCGCTGGCTACTACTTTTTCCCATTTTTCTGGTAGATCTCGTCTTGCGTGCGGTAAAACTGTTCATCTTTTGAAGCTATCCACGGATCAAGCCATGTTTTGATGTATTTATATGAATGGAACTGCTGGTCAGCTAAACCATGCGCCATCGATCGTAACAGGCCGCTTCTCGCGCATCAATTGAAGTCGATACCGATCCCCAGTGATGGTTTCGCTTGGTTTTAACAGTTCATAATAAATAACACCAACTCCGTCCCATCAAATACATAGCATAACCTTCGCAGTGTGAATATTCGGCCGAGGCAACGACGTAGAAGCATGTCCGGGCAGTCCCCACGACTTTCTTTTCTTAGGATTGCTTTAATGAATCCATTTTTCATCACCCGTCACGATCCGATGAAGAAAACCCTTCCTTTTTTGACTTTTTTGCCGCTGGAACAATTGCTCCACAGGCGAAAAAACGACGTTCAACATCCCTTGGTTCCAAACAGGGGTTCTGAATCATTCCCAAAGCATGCAATCGCTTGGAAATGGATTGGCGGGTAACTCCTAATACTGAAGCAAGCTCTTCTTGCGTTTGACACGGATCCTCATTGAACAATGCCTCCAATTCAGCGTCTTCGAAGGTTTTTGGCCTTCCTTCACGCGGACGGTCGTAAACATTAAAATCACCGTCTTTGAAGCGACGGAACCAATCTCGGCCTGTTGTTTCACTTAAAGCAGCATCTCCATACACTTTTTGTAGCTCTCGATGCGCTTCAGCCGCCGTTTTTTTTCGAATGAAAGAGGAAAATCAACATTTCCCGCAAATGAGGATTATTTGGCACAAATCAGACAATTTCATAAAACCAAAATTATATTATAGCAAAACAAAATCACTAATGTGTCAGAGCAGTTTCCTTACCATATGTCTAAGCTTGGTTTATGACATTTAGGTTATGTTAGAAGCGACTATCACACACTGCTGGCGGCATCTATTGACGGGAACTTAGTTGCGCACCTAATTAAAAAATAAAACTTTACCGGATATAAGCATGTTCTTTCAAATTGCACAACTACTCTAACCAAATAATAAATTGTAATCGTTTCTTTGTTCATTTTGCGCACTCAAATTTCCGAATAGCCTTTGGACACAAGTTAAATTCAGAGCACCAGTTATTATGGCCTTAAACTGCAATAATTTAATTATTTTAAGTGCGCACAGCGCTTATGATTTCTCTCATACAAAACCATTAGCAAGCAACACAAATCAATAACCAAAATCAATTGTTAGGTAATAAGAACTGAAAAGGTTCTAATCGTTGCGGCACAAAAGTTAAATACAGCAATACAAACTAATACAAAACCGAAATATAAATGCAAAAAAATGGAATACAATAACCATTTTGAGCTATGCTTACGTAATAGACTCAATTTGCGGCTAGTTGAAAGAAGCAAACACTTCAATAGCTTTTGACGAGGCGCCGCACAGTGAAGCTATCAAATTACATGCGTTTAAAAAATGCGATGTTGGTTGAAATATAAGTAATCGATAGACTACTTTTAAGAGTTCTCACCCTTCATGCAAATGCTGCTTGTCCAAAAAATTATATGAGACGGAAATATTAGACACACAAGGACGTTGTTCCGAACAACACCAGCCATAATTGATAAAGTGATGTACATTTTCTTCTTCTTTAACGCACTTGCAGTTAAGCTGTAGCTGTGCATTCAGTTTCAATTTGTATGCCAGTTAGATAGTTGTCTGCAACAGTTTCTAGAAGAAGTACGGAAGGTGATTTACATCCGTATTTGACGCCTGAGCAATTATATGCATTTAGTTAACGAGTAGCGATATCAGCTGCACCACAGCATTCGTTCGCATAGATAGATAAATAGATACTTTATGAAATTTGCACTTCGACGTCATGGTCTTTTGTGTGCTCTACCCTCTGCCCAGTTCCCTTATCCAACATCAAAATAGTGCTGGCTTGGACTGAGCGTATATGTTTTTTTCTGGCTGGATTTGGTTAAAATGTTCTCAACCTTCTCCGCGCTACGGCGTTGCATTCCAAGAGAAGGTGCATTAGAGACTCTGGGAATTGGTCGCAGAAACGCCAAAAGGCCGAAGACCAAATTCCGAACATGTGCTTCTGGCAGTCTGCAGTGGCATACGAAAATGCCCGTGAATATTTGCAGTTTATCCTTGGGGAAGGTTATGATTTTTTAAATGTCTTTTGGTTGTACTCTGTTTGTAGCCAGCAAACCTCGTTCACTCCACTCAAGGAAGAGCTCTGATCCTATTAAAGCGCAAACCGCAGTCCCTTTCGTCAATGCGTCTACTATTTCGTTCCTAGTTAAACTCCTGTGTCCTGGGACCCATATTAGCTGGATGTGTTTATGTATTCCTAGTTGATTAAGTTTCTCGATACACTCAAGGACCAGTGATGAGGACTTGATTTCACCGGACCAGAATGGCAACTCACTCATTCTTGACATTTCTTATCCCTGTACATAGACATATGACTCATAGAACGCTTGGTTCTGGGGCCGTAGATTCCAGTGTCTATGCCTTCTGATGTCATTGACCCATCGATGTAGCAGTGCAGGGTACACTCCTGTTTCTTTTCAAACGCAGGTCTACTTCAGTTTAACTTATCGTTCAGTTTAGTTCTGAACTTCTTTCGAATTTGATGACTTTAGTGATATCATCTCTGGGTAGCTGGGTAAGTGGGAGCTGCAGCCTCAGCACTTCCATGTTTTTAGATCGCATCACTTTTCTTCTCGCGAAACGTTTCTCTGGTAATATTCAGCAGGGTACGCTTAGCTGATTGCTGAATGACTATATAAGGCGGTGTCAGCTCAAGCATCACCTCTATCGCAGCTGTATGGAAGGTCCGCATCGCTCCCGTGATGCACACGCATGCGAGGCACTAAAGCTTAGTTAGCGCTGCACGCACCGTCGAGAGAGTGACTCTCGATGCTCAGCGACCGCTCCATGCGCTACCTTATTATCGTGATGTACATCCATCTCAGTATTGTTGGGCTACAGCCCCAGGATTTTCCTGCTAGGTGGGTGCATTTGTAGGCCCTTCGGGGAGTATCGTGGTGGTTGTGGTTTAACACCCAAATGCGGGTAGAGCCTTTTGGCTCGATGTGGAGTTGCATTGCAACCGGGTGCCGGACCCATAATACGGCAGAGGGCTAGATAGAACTCGGACCCTACCAAGGTGGTTAGTGTGTCCATTCCACTCTGCCAATTGGTACCTTAAATGCTTTTTGCATTTTTGGGGCTCATATCAACGCATTGATTTGATCCGTTGTGCTTTTGAGCACCGTAGTGTCGGGCCGTCGTCGGTCGGAACCCACGTAAAAACAATCGGAAGCTAGGTGGGTGCAGATCATGAGATCCTTTGTTGCTTCGCATTAGAGTTGTATTTGGTTTTCACAGTTCATTATCACCTGAAACTTTGAAATCCCGCTATTGAAATCTTTGATTTATTTCAGCTTCCTAAGTTCCGTGTAAATTTCTTAGCTCCTTATGAGCTTCCCTTGCGTCATGCAATGACGCACTAACGAATTGTTCCGTGCCCCTTATGGCTGTTAGCAGCTGATGGTGACTGGTAAATTTTAGGTGGAGCACACTTCAGCACACAGTTTTAATGCACTCACCAGCCGTACAGTGCGAAACGTTCGACACTTGAAAATAAAACAAAAAAATATAAACAAAAAAAATTAAATTAAAAATAAAAATGGAAAAATTAGAAGCTGCTGCAGAAGCCAGCAAATCAAAAGAACCCTCGAGAACTGCTACACTTAAAGGTTCTTTACGCGCAGCGGCAGTGCAGTAGCGCCGAAATAATTGCGCAAGTGCTGAAGTAAAAGTCGTTGCCATCGAATGCGGTCAACGGGCGGACGGCTGAACGGATAGCAGAGGGGAAGGTCTGCGAGTACTCAACACGCGTTTATGGGGTGTGGCGTAGCTTGGTGGCGATCGCAGCAACGTCGGCCTGTGCAGTGAATGCCTGTGAATTGTAAAAGAGAACTTGCGCTGCCCAGCGCACATTGAAAGGCGAAAAAAGAGGCGGTGGGGGCTTAGGTCGACCAATCAGCAAGCAAGCGGTGGTCAGCTGTATTTTTCTATTATTGCAGTAGTTAATAATTAAAGTAGTGCGAGGCGTGCTGCCCCCCACTACGACTTCGGAGGGTGGTGATGGTGGTTTAGTTTGTTGTTGAAATAGCCGTACGAGAAGGTCAACTGGTCTGCGCGGCCAAAGCGCTGATGTATTGACTGACGGCAGATGGCGATTGACGGCCGTAACATGAACGAGCTGTGCTTACGCGCGGTGACTAGTTATTTGCTTGACTGACTGGGTTGATTGCGCGCAGTTGTAGTATCCCCGCCAGCGGCTTCCGCTCTGCACCACACCAACTTGCTCCGATTGCAGTTACTTAATTTAATTACAGCTGTTGCTGTTACTGTTGCTGTTGATCTGTTTTGTTAGTTTGTGCAGCCGAGAACAGACGAGAAATGTTTTTTTATTTTATTTGTGGTTTACTTTGTGTTTTTTTTTCCTTTTTTGTTTTTCTGTGCTGTTGCTCTGCACTTGAATGTTGTTGTTGTGCAAGGGTGGGGTGTTCCGCTGTGCCGCTGTTCCACTACTGCCAACACAATCGCCAACACCAACACTAACTGCTTTAGTTGCTTATGTGCCGAAAGTGTTTTGTGGAGCTGTCCAGCGCTCGTGTTTTTGTCTTTGGCGTTTCGTTGGCAGCCGCACCTAATCGTTGCTTTGCTACGCTGCTTTGTTCTGCAGGAACTGAAAGTTGGCATTGTCGCAATTTAATTTATGCTAATTTTAAATAATATTTCTTTTGTTTGCTTTACTTTGAAAATGTGTTTTATTTTTTGTAACGCTCTTATCGTTTTGGCTGTTCTTAATTTAGTTGTATTCAGCCATCGCCAGCTGGCCTGTAAAGTGTTGTTGTAAGCTAACAAGCAACCTTTGCGGTTGCAGTGGTTTCCTTTCTTCAGATTTCTCTGCAAATTTTGCCTGCTGAAACTGACACTGCTGTCTGAAACTTTGAATGGTAGCAGCTGTTAATGCGCCAAAGTGAAGGCGTGCTAAATGCTGTGATTTTGCAAGAATCGCAAATTTACGGTGCTAATCTAAATTTTTTAAATTTCATTTTTTTATGTAAAGCGTTTTTGTTTCTGATAAAAATAATTCTCATTTGTGCTGTGTGCACTCGAAAGTGGTTCACATAGTTGCAAATAAGTATAAATTGTTGAGCTGAAAGTTTTTAGAAATACTACAATTTTTTAATATTTTGCTGTCGATTTTTTTTAGCATTTTTTCTTGTTTTTGGCAATAGTTAAATATTTTGATTTTGATTTTTGTTTAGGTCTTTTTTTGTTGATTTTTGCGACTGCTTACAAAGTATTTAAATTGTTTTGTATAAAAACCAATTAGTATTGAGATATTCTACTTAAATGTTATGAAACTAAATGTACGTTTTTTTTTATTTGACCAGGGTGTTTGCCTTTATGCGCTCCAGCCTTCTTCTTCTTTTATTTGTATCAGCAAAGATGTGCCTATTCAGTCTTTCGTTATGAGAATCAGCTATTTTTTACTGTGTCTGGAACTGAATCAAAAGCGAGGTCACGGTCGAGATCAGAGCTATGGTTGTACCAAGGAGTACCAACGACAGATTTTATCACTCTATTCTGAAACATTTGAATTAGTTTAATATTACTTTTGCTGGAACATCCACATATCTGTAAGACCGTAGTATTTTTGTTTTCAGTCCCTTCTGCTTAATGACAGGAGGATCTGCGTCAGTCAGTCGGACAAGACAGGTAACAACAGTTTTGTCCATCTGCATCCTCTCTCAGCCTGCCAAGCTCGCTTTGAGTTGAAGTAATCCGTTTGCTGACCGTGGCTTTGATGTCTGCAGAAGGGAGTGGTCGAACGGTCTTCGGGCCAAAGGTGTGGTCGTCAAAGCCCATCCTAGCTAAAGAGTTAGATGTCCGATTACCCACGATACGCTCGTGTCTTGGGTCCCATACTAGCATTAGGATATTATGTCTACAGACATAGCTCAGCATGGATTTACAGGTCTCAACTACCCTTCAATTGGTTTGAGGGTTGCGTAAGGCCATGAGCGCAGCTTTACTGCCGCTGCAGATACACACAGATCTGCCTCTCCACCTGTTTTCCCCAACAAAGTGCATTGCTTTTTGAGCCGCAATACCTCCGCTTGAAACACAGATGCGTACATTCCAAGAGCAAAGTATAGTTTTATTCCGCTGAATTTCACGTAGACACCAGAGCCGGAACCATGCTTGGTCCTCAAGCCATCCGTGAAAATGCGAAAATACTGTTTTCCAGCCTCATTTTTAGACTTTTGAGCCACAATTTGAGCCTCTGTATCGCTTACAAGTACGACTCCTGATGGCATGAAGTCAAGGGGCATAGAGAGAATCGTTGGATTGAAGTTCATGCCTTCTCTGTTGTCCAATGCCGGATAGGGACCGTACCAATTCCCATTGTGTTTCTTCCTGCAGATGGTCTTCAAGGTCTCTCCTGGATGAAAGCATGAGGTGGTAGTAGACTAACCAGAGCATTTAATTCCGGATGTGAAGTAGTCGGAAAAGCTCCGACGCAACACACGTCCACAGTGCATTGTGGTCTCGATAAGGTCCTCCTGACTCCCACGGGAGAAAGTCTACTCATCCAGACTACTGATGCATAGGTGATAATAGGTCTTATCATAGCCATATAGATCCATAAGACCTTGCTAGGAGAAAGACCCCACGTTTTGTCCAAGACACCTTTGCACTGCCAGAAGGCTGTCAGTGCTTTGGATGTCTTTGTTTTAAGAAGTGGCTTCCAAAAGGGTTTACGTTCGAGAATTACTCCAACATATTTGATTTCCTTGGATAGCTAGATTGTGACTCCTTTTAGCTTAGACAGAACGCGTCAATCAAGCTTCGTTCTTCTGGTAAAGAGTAATACCAGTCTTGGTAGGGTTTGGCTATAGTCGATCAGTACAGCACCAAGTGTCAACCGTAGTATTTGTTTGTAGAAAATTATCTTCTTTCAGATAAATAGTGACGATTGCTTACATATAAACCAGTACAAATTTCTATATATAAGTCTTTTTTCTTTACGTGTTCGCTCCATCTGAGCATCCCATGTCATGCCAAAGTTTTTTGAAATATTTGAGTACGGAATTTGTGTCCCATTCTTGTACAGATTGATTTTTACCTTGTTTTGATCTCCCTTTAGCTCGGTAATATGGCAATAGTCCAATGCCTCGTTAGTACATCCGCCATAAAACATGCTTAGACATATGGTTAACACACTGCTTCGACACATTAGTGATTTTGTTTTGGTTTCATACGAGTAGACTTTTGATTTTGTGAAAATGTTTGATTTTATTCCGAATAATCGTCCTCTGCGGGAAGTGTTGATTTCCCTCTTTTATTGAAAAAAACGGCGGCTGAAGCACATCAAGAGCTACAAAAAGTTTATGAAGATGCTGCTTTAAGTGAAAAAACGTGCGAAGATTGGTTCCATCGCTTCAATGAGGGTGATTTTAATGTTGACGACCGTCCGCGTGCCATCTGCAGGCAGAAAACCTTCGAAGACGCTGAATTGGAGGCATTGTTCAATGAGGATCCATGTCAAACGCAAGAAGAGCTTGCTTCAGTATTAGGAGTTACCCGCCAATCCATTTCCAAGCGATTGCATGCTTTGGGAATGATTCAGAACCCCTGTTTGGATTCCTTATGAGTTAAAACCAAGGGAAGTTGAACGTCGTTTTTTCGCCTGTGGAGCAATTGTTCCAGCGGCAAAAAAGTCAAAAAAGGAAGGGTTTTCTTCATCGGATCGTGACGGATGATGAAAAATGGATTCATTAAAGCAATCCTAAGAAAAGAAAGTCGTGGGGACTGCCCGGTCATGCTTCTACGTCGTTGCCTCGGCCGAATATTCACGCTGCAAAGGTTATGCTATGTATTTGGTGGAACCAAGTTGGTGTTATTTATTATGAACTGTTAAAACCAAGCGAAGCCATCACTATTACTCGGTATCGGCTTCAATTGATGCGATTAAGCCGAACCGCAATACGCGGAGAGGCATGATAAAGTGATTCTACTGCATGACAACGTTCGGCCTCACAAACCCGTGAAAACATACCAAAGCCGTTAAAACCTGCCTGGAAATACTGAAATGAAGAATCCTACCTCACTTGCCATATTCTTCAGATATTGCGCCGTCCGATTATCACCTGCTCCGATCGATGGTCTATGGTCTAGCTGACCAGCAGTTCCATTCATATGAAGACATCAAAAAATGGCTTCATGCGTGGATAGCCTCGAAAGATGAACAGTTTTACCACGACGGTATACGAGATCTACCAGAATATGGGGAAAAGTAGTAGCCAGCGATGGGCAATACTTTCAATGATTCACTTGTAACCATTTTTTCAGAATAAAATTGTATTTTCATCAAAAAAAAAAACAGCGAGAACTTAGTTGCGCCTCTAATAAAATTTTATATTTATTATTCATAGCGTTTGGGGAACACTTTGTTTTATCCGATTTTTGTTAGTTATTTTGTTATTATCGTTCTTTTCCTCTGCGACCACCAGCCGTTACCACATTGAATACTATCAGTGCCGTACCGTTTGTATCCATTCCGACGACATGACCTAGCCAACGCTGCATCTTTTTTCACTGCGCTATGTCTTCGATATTCGCCGTCACCAACGTGCACAGGTCCAAAAATCTTTCGCAGAATCTTTCTCCCAAAGACTTCAAGGGACGCCTCACCGGATGTTCTTATCCTCCATGCTTCTGTGTCATACGATAGGTCGGGTGTGATGAGAGCCTTGTAGAGTGTTGGTTTTGTTCGTCAAGAGAATAACTAAATACTTTACTAATAATGTATGAACCATACAATTTATAAAAAGTGCAAATTTGTTATATATTTTTCTATTAAATTAATGTAAATTATTTGTTTTGCCTCGAAAATCCAAAAAAAATGTTGACTACTAAAGTTTAACCAAGAGACCTTAATATACTTCAAAATTCTATAGAATGACTTTGCTTTGAAAGGCTTCGAGAAAAATACGCGACATTCCTGATGCACACAAAATCGAATGCACACCCATTAGCACACACACACACACACACACATGCGAGTTCGTGCCTTAAGTCTTTTGTTTTGACAATTCACACTCAAGACAAACCGTAACAACAAAAGGTTTTCATTAGTTCAACTAAGAATGAAAAAATGCCAAAGTCACCTAATCGCAACACCTTCAATTCTTCCGCTAAGGTAAACGCACTCGACACCGGGGGGCGCAATCACAAGTAGTGCGAGCGTGTTGGAAATCATCGACTTAACACTCAAATGAATGCATTAATTGAGCAATTTAATTTATTGCGTTTTATTTTCATTTATTTGCGCCGCTAAGTATCAATACAGCTACCGCCGGTTTATGCGTTAGTGACGCACAATAACAACAAACCGCTTTGGCAGTGCACCGCAATCGTCAAAGTCATCTGTATTGCCCGTACTTGTATTGCCGTCAGCAGCGCTGCGGGCTGAACGCTGAGCACTGTGAGCGCTCAATTGCCATCGATGTTTGGTGGAGTTGAAATCCGAATGCTTCTGACAAGGTTAAATGGCTTAACGCACTTTGTTGCCTTTTCTGACTTTGTTATTGTTGCTGTTGCTGTTCTTATTATACTGGTAGTGTGGGCAATGAATTGTTGCCATTGGTGTTATCGTTTTCTGTATGCCTGTCTGCATGTTTGTTTGTCAGTAATTCAACACCAAGTGCCCGCTTTTGACGCAGTTCAGCTCGTTAGTCACCTGTTTGCCTGTTGCCAGCGGCTGCTTGATTGCTTGCAGGCATTCTTGTTGTTTTTGTATTGTTTGGTATTTGTCAGTTGGTCCGCTCTTCGGTCAAAGCATTAACTGAAGTGTGCAAAATGCTCGACTTTTTGCATGTTCGGCCGCTCGGAAGTATTGGTATACCAGTGTGCGTATGTATATGCGTTAGCGCCTATGTAGTTGTTGTTAGTATCTTAAGTAATCGCAGTGCCCAAATAAAGTTGTTTCATATAGAGCTGCTCACATAAGCCTCCAACATAATTTGGAAAAATTCGTTGTAGTAGCAATTTTTAATGTTATTGAGTGCGGACGGTCGCCCCAGTGCCGTGGCTAATTCTTTCTTTTCATGTCACTAATCGAATTTTCCACAGCGCTAATCGCATCGAGCGTAAACTGTCTCACCAGAAGTGGTAGCTTTGTGCACGCTGGTGGCCTTAGGTGCGGTGGCGGCACTGTGATTAGTTCTAGCAGAGCGAATATGTTTTTAATATTTCGAGGAAGTTTTGTATTTTAATTACAAAAAAGCACGAATTGCTGCGGATTTTGGGTAAGTATTGACGCAAGTACAATTGACCTTCTACTTACACCATTTATATGAAACATTAACTCCACATCTTAATTAGTAGAATAAGAGATATTTAATTCAGGTATTTAGACCATATGTTTATCGATATCAGTTTAATGCCCCTTTGCTTCTGTTAGTTTCAGGGCTACCCTAAATTATTTTAAGTTGGCCTGTTTGTGTGGTCACTTTGCTTGATTCTGGTTACTGTTAGCATTTGCTATTACCATCTGTTAGTCGCTTCATTTTATGCTTAGTTTGCCTGCTAGTCCAATCCTCCATACATACATATATATATATAGGTTAGATCACCACTTTTGAAATTTAAAAAATATGGAGTGTTCATATTTTTTTCTCATTCTGACCACGCATCGATCAGAGCATCCCATCAAGAAAACTTCTAAGGCTAACTTAGTCGCTGCTCTCAAATTTTGTGAATATTCTGTTCAGATATTTTCTTTTATTTATATGTACATGCGGTATGTACCTCGTTTATCAAAAAATTCCCGGAATATATTCAGAAAACTCAAAATACAAATTTAAGCCTCTAAAGCCATATTACTGCCTTCAAAGTACTCTTCATCAAATGCTGCGTAGTTATAACAGCATTTCATTCAGTTCTCAAAATATTTTTGGAAGTCTGTTTTCGGTATAGCCGTTATTAGGGCCGTCTTCGATTTTTCCATTAATTCCTTCTGACTGCATTGGCTGTAAAAAAGTGCTCCCCATAGAGGTTTTTTGACTTAACCAAACAGAAAAAATCGCAGGTGACCATAACAGGTGAATTCAATGGCTTTTGGAAGGTATTAATTTCATTCGTAGTCAACAATTCACGGTTATTGATGTCGTTGTGCGACGGTGCGTTATAATTATAGAAAATTCTCAAGTTATTTTCTTACAAATCCTTCATTTTTTGGTGATTGCTTCACATCAACGTCTCATAATGCCCAAGTAATAGTCCTGCATTATTAACTGCATGACCTTCTGGCAAAAATTCGTAGTGTACGACCGTTTTAATTCAGAAAAGCCTTAAGGATCGCTTTTTTCTGACTAAAACCGACGTAGCTTTCATTTAGAGCTCTCCAGTCATTCGCCAAATGTCTGGTTTACTGAATTGTATGCCACGAACGCACGTCTCGTCTTCATTTTGATGAATGATGGGCGGGATTCAGCCTTGAATAGCAATGCAGTCTCTTTTTTGCATTACATTCATGTCCCTTTGGGACTGACGGCGCAATTCCAAATAATTAACTGCAATGTCCTGAACGGACGGATCTATAAGCAATGGTCAAGCCCTCTGCTAGTTCTCCGTTGTTTAATTTGCGGTTATTGATAAACTTTATTGAAGTGAAACTTCTTAGGCGTCGATGGACGAGCGAGAATGCAGAGAAAAATTGCAAAGCAATGCAACGTTTTGGGCATTTTCGTTCCGCGAGAGAGAAAAAATATATAACGAAGAGGAAAAGGAGAGAGAGAGCTATACCTTACATATATCTTAGATACACTTTAAGCTATTTTTCCTGAATTTTTCCTTGTGGTTAATAATTTCTAGTGAGAAATAACTCTGCCTACTTTTTGGCGCATGTTTGTTGGTGTAAATTTGTTGTATATTTGGTGCCTACTTTTTGGCGTTATATTTCCGTCGTGCCTACTGTTTGTTTTGGATCAAATTTTTTGACGTTTTTTTGGTGCCTACTTTTAGGCGCTTATTTCCGTTTCCTGGCTAGTGCTTGGGCGTACTATGAAGTGCTAGCCATTCCGGCGTCGGATTTATTGGTACTGCCGTTGTGCGGTCCTGGTGCCGTTGCTGCGATCGTGGAAGTGCTACGTTTGTGCGGGTGATAAACGCTCGGAATAGTGCGCGTTGTTGCCACGGTTTGTGTTCGGCGCTTACCTACACCGGTCGACCCTGCTGCTTTTTTTGAAAATTTTGTCTATTTGTATTCTCTGCAAATGTTGTGAATTTATTTAGATATGCATTCTTTCTCCCTCTCTCACTCTCATTCTCTCTCGGGTCTCTCCCTCTTTCTTTGTCTGCCTTGAAAGTTTCCCTTCTGTTATGTGTACTACGCTATATGCACTTTGCACAATAAAGTGATTGTTTTCATCGGTTTTCGTTATCGACGGCCTGCCACGACTCTCGTCATCCTCGATGGACTCACAATCCCTTCTGAAGCGTTCATGTCCCTAGTATTATTTCCGAAACAGATTCGCAATATTTTTAAGATTTTCGCACCAGTGAATCTGCATCGCATTTTTAATGCAAAATTAAGTACAACCTCGTTGTTGCCAATTCAAATCCAATTTTAAATTTGTGAAATGTCGAAAACACGTGCAGAGACAGATCTACTCAAGACGGCACAGCTTTTAGACGTGAACTATTGCTTCCGGGGTGAACCATTGCTTCCATTACAATTTGCCTCCACGTCACTCGGTCATCAGCTTTTTGTTAGACATCAGATATGCCCATAGCTCCAAAGTCGCCTCCAATGTCATCTCTTCATCGTTTTCTCGGCTGGCCTCTTTTCTGTCGCCCTGTGGATTTGTTTAAAAGATCTTTTTTATAGCTCTATCGTTACTCACTCGTAGAATGTGACCGTACAATCGAATCCTTTGCGCTTTGATGTAACTTACGTGTCTAACTTGTCGTTGTACCGAAAGCGGTAAGTACCGTTTTCAAATAGTAGAGATCCATATATTTTTTTAAATCTTTCTTTCAAAACAATTTAACTTTTCGGCTTCATTGGATTTCAGCACCCAGACTTCGCACCCTTCAAATTGTATATATAAAGTTGTGAAAAATTCAAAAAATTTCATCAAAATTTTAAAAATGTTAATTTAGTTTTAAAAAAATGTTAAGTACGCAGTTTTATAGCCCATTAAATTTTGGTATAATTTTCTGCCAGTTCAAAGTGGCTCCAAGGTCGCATTGATTTTTAGCAATTTATTTTGCGGTGTTATCTACTTACTTTAATACATATAATAATATTTAATAAATTAATAAATATCAGGTCAGTCCATAAGTTCGTGCGTATTTTACCCATAATTTCACTTTTGCACGATTTTTGCATACAAAAAATTATTCGCGGAATATAACGGAACTATTTATATTTTCTTTGATATATTGTGCATTCAACAAGTGATTTTAATCGCGGATAGAAGCTCGTGTAGTTTAAAAAATAAAATGGAATCTTCGAACGCGTATAAGAGGCATATTTTTTATTTTTTTTATAAAAGTGGTAAAAATGCAACAACTGCTGCTGCAGAAATAAACTCTGCTCATGAAGAGGTAAGGACTGCGCAAAAGTTGTTTTCAAAATTCCAAAGTGGTAACTGCGACGTGGAGGATGCCCCACCCGCTCGTCGTCCTGAAGTCTTTAACTCCTACGCCTTGCTCGAACTCGTGGAAGCTGAGCCAAATTTGACAGTCGATATGATAGCTCAGAGGTTAAATGCATCGCATGGAACAGTTCACAGGCACCTGGTTCAGTTGGGAAAGGTTTCAAAGCTGGAAAATGGGTTCCGCATAGACTTTCCGTCGCCAACCTTCAGCAGAGAGTGAATGTGTGTTCTCAGCTGCTGCAACGGCTTGAAAATGAAAGTCTTTTGAACCGTTAAAATCGTTACTGGTGATGAAAAATGGTTCTTTCACAATAATCCTGTTCGCAAACGCCAATTGTTAGATAAAGATGAAACACCAGAACCGACCCCTAGAGATGGCATTCACTCCTGTCTATTTGCTGGGATATGGCCGGTATTGCTTATTATGAACTTCTGGAACCAAACCAGACGATAACTGCTGATTATTATTCCCATCCGCTATTAAACCTTAATGAGGCATTTAACAAAAATCGACCGCCTTTAGTGAATAGACGCAAAGTTTTGTTTCACCACGACAACGCAAGACCTCATAGCGTAAGGCAAACATTAGGCAAGTTGAACGGGTTGAACGGGATATTGCACCTTGTGATTTTAACCTTTTCCGTGGGCTTCAATCCCATATGAGTAACAAGAACTACTCCTCAAAAGAAGCTATAAAAAGAGATCGAAGCGTATTCTGGCTCCAAGGACAACAAGTTTTTGAGCAGGGAATTAAAAATTTGCCTAAATGTTGGGAAAACATTGTAAATAAAGAAGGAAAATATATTATTGATTAATAAATACTTTAAACATATTTTTTATTAATTAAAAAAAAGAACGCACGAACTTATGGATTGACCTAATAAATAGTTAAAATCATTACATGTCTTCTTGGCAGAAGGGCCACTGAAGTTAATTTGCTGTAGAAAAGCAGATACTTTAATGACTGAAATATTAAAATACTGATATTCGAGCAAAACTTCGGCTGAGACGTTACCCTCAAAGCTCTAGGAAAAGCTTTATTTTAAAATTTATATTGAACAAGAAGAGTATATTTTGGGCAAGGATCATTTTTATTGAGCATACCCAGAGTTAAACCAGAGCTCGCTAGCAAAATCGTTAGTTTCTATATTAGGGATTCCGGTATTGGATTTTCAGTTAAGCTTATTTTCTCGTCCAACATTTTTTAACGCTATGGCTTAGTGAGCTTAGTGTATTTGAATATATTTTCATTTATCCTTTTCTTATCTCTAATTCGACTAATGCATGCCCTCAAACTGTAATCCTCAGTTCGTTCGCAGTGGTCGTTATGAATGTACGCGCTTTGTTAAACTCGGCGAAAATCGCATAAGCGGCTATCGCGCCACTCAAGAAGGAGAAGAATTGGCCTGATGCTTTTGGAGGCATATAAAACCTTTGCGGGGTTCAAAATTTAAGGTAGTTTTATTAAAAACTCTGCTTTATGCCATCTGCTTATTTATTTTTCAGTCGTTTTTTTTCTATAAAATCCCGTAGCCTTGCCATCACAGGGGTTAATGCTTTCCAACAATTAGCGTGAAGCGCAAAATCAGGTTCGGGGTAAGGCTAAATTTGTAAGTACACAAATTGTTACCGTTTTTCGTCAACATCAAATAAAAAAAAACTGAGAAATCCAAAAAAAAAAAAAAAATTGAAGGAAGGAAAAAAACCATTTTAGTCAAAAATAATATAGCAACCAGACAAAGGCCAGCATCCAAGCTACCAAACTTTTCAAAACCAACCTGCTAGTCTAATTAGGTTTATTCCTTTATTTATTTATACCAATACCTAAAAATCTATTCGCTACAGGTCTGTTACCTTGTTATTGTTTCTTTATAGTGTCCGTCCATTTTGCGCCCTCCACGCATGTCCGTATGTGAGAAATCCGTTTCAATGCTTAACTAACCACTTTTATTTAGGCACACCAATACACACGCACGCGCCAAACGACACAGCAAGTGGCAAAACACAGCTTACGATTAGTCTGCAATAATTGATTTTCTTTACCATTTCGTCATACGCAGAGTATTTGCCGTTTTCGCACCTTTTTGCGCGAAAAAATTGATTTGTCATTCCGCAAATTGACTTTGGAGCATAAAAACTAGAGTAGCGCTTAGAGGGGGGTAATTGCAATACAAAAATTTTTCGCCGCTTTTGAAATGCCGATTTGAATAATTAATTCAGAAAAACCGAATTGCCTTTCATTATTGGGTCTGTCATTGCCGAGGTTTAGTGCAAATTTTTGAAATATTTTTAAAATTCAAAATAAATTGCGAACTTAATATATTTGTGTGTGTGTGTGTTTCATCTACTTAAAATGTGCTGCTATGCCATTTGCACAAATAACTAGCGTACATAAATATTCTTTAATGCTTGCAAGAAGTACATTTGCGCTTGAAGGACACGCGGGCAATGGAATTCCGCTTCATTTAAAGTGATTCCCATTGCCAGAATTACAATTTGCGCAGAAATTTAAAAGCACTTAAGGAATTTCCTGCCTGCTGTTATTGTATTTTTTATTGGCTACAGTAGTTTTAGCTGGTGTTTTGCGATTATATCAAACTATAAAAGATGACATTCATGCAGAAAACGAGTTCCATTTTAATGATTCATTGCAGCTAATTTGTTCGAAGCATTGGCTAGATTTGCGGTTTTCTTGGTCACTTAGACATTTCATGGACATAAAAAGGCGCTTTTAAAGCGCAATAGTTTACAACTTGTACTACACCTTTGTATGTATATATGCATGCACACCTCTCACTAGTTGAAATCATAGTTGGGGTTTCCAAAAGGCATTTTTTTATATGCACTTTCAAATGGTCGAATATAGCCTGTGCTAGTAAAAATTGTCTATTATTAGATTGGAGATACGAGCGCATTCAACGGGCTAATAAGCAGTTAAATTGAAATAAAATTTAAAAACTGATTCTTAGGCTTAAGTTTAATAATAAGCCACTTAGGTTTCTATAACCTAAACTTTTTAA